>OZ010574.1:121886646-121906646 GCA_963932145.1 Acanthosepion lycidas | reverse complement strand
GAATCTTTTTCATCTAAGTCTTTTGGACTTTCTATCAAGGTAATGTTCACACCACCTCCTGGTCAGCCGTATTGTGAATCAAAAATACGCTTGGAAAAGCGGGTGTGATCTGACAAAAAAAAATCACACTTAACATCAAAGTAAAGGTTTATGAGTCATTTGTTTTGACTGCCCTTTTATACTCTTCAGAAACATGGACAACATACAAACGTCATATGACGTCTCCTGAAAGAGTACACCAAAAGTTCCTTAGAAGAATCATAAATATTTCATGGCATTTTTTGTATCTGACACAGAAGTTCTGGAGAAAGCTAATATATCCAGTATTGAGAAGTTAATCATCCTCAAACAAATGCGTTGAGCAAGTCACTTGATGCGCATGGATAACAAGAGGTTGCCTATCTATCTGTAGGCAAGCGTCCCAGGTACAAACCTAGAAAGCTCTTTATAGGCAGGTCATTAAATTCACCTTAGGTCTCATCAGGCTCGATACATTGACAGAAATTTGAAATCAGTCCGTTTGACTTTTTGTAGACTCTGTCATAAAGTATGCAAGTCAGCTTCCGAATTAATGACACATGAAAATTCACGTTAATGCCGTGCATGTTGGGCTTCAGGATTTCCTTTCAGATTCAACTTTTGCGCAAAAGCTTGTAAAAGTAAAACTGATGTAAAACGTCATCTACGCTCTCATGATCACTGAGGATGAAAGTTGTATAAAAGAAAGAATTTTTTTGTGGAGATGGTATTCTGTCATATATATATATATATATATATATATATATATATATAATTACACATAAACACTTACATTTATATATAACAGGTATATATATATATATATATATATATATATATATATATATATATATATATATAAAAGTGAACATAGAAGTCAACACTTAGAGGCGACAGTCTGTTTCATCCTGACGATTGCATATAGCATGAAACAGACTGTCGCCTCTAAGTGTTGATTTCTATGTTCACTTTTATATTTACACACGCTCTATCTCTGATATTGAGCACTTTATCCCTTAAATATAGCACACCTTCAGACTATATTTTTCATATATATATATATATATATATATATATATATATATATATATATATATATATATATATATATATATATATATATATGAATGTATATTCATACAGGTTTCATTAAATAATATGGACAAGTGTTATCTATTTTATGTAATTTTTTTTCGTAACGTCTGATAAGTTTAATAACATTATCGTTGAACGATGAAAGAAATTCACAATATTGATCCATATTTTTTTAATACAATCTAAGCTTTCGGCTTACATAAGCCATTATCAAGTATTCAATTAAAACATATTAAGCAATATACGGACAAGACAGTGTATTTTCATCTTGTTTATAATTAGTATACATTTGATTACGATATAGGAGATTGATATGTTTGAGATTTAGCAAATGAACTCTATTTGGCGCTGAAAAATCTTTGACATCGAAGACTTTTCCTAGTGAAAATCACATTCAAGTGTTCGTGGAAATTTCCTCAAATCAAATGCTGCGATTTTAATAAAAATATTTCGAAGCGATGCCTGATAATTGCCAACACCCAATGTAAATAATCATGAAGATATTATTCAATTAAACGGAACTGTAATTTATTTTTAAAGAATAAAGTTGACAGACAAAAGTGGAATTTTTTATGACTTAAATTTGTAAATTTCTATTTTAAAAGTGCCAAAATTGTATATATATATATATATATATATATATATATATATATATATATATATATATATATATATATATATATATATTTGGCACTTTATATATAAATATATATATATATATATATATATATATGTGTGTGTGTGTGTGTGTGTAAGTTTTCTAAGATTTAAATAATGGTTCGATACCGGCATATTAACAAATATTGACTTTACTTTCGTAATAATATAACATTATAAATCAATTAACAAATATTATTGAAAAATATGATTGATTATATATTAATAGTAATAAAATTAACACATATCACAATTTAATTAATAATATAACATAACAACTTCTATATAAGACATAAAAATTAACTTAATTTACAACCGGAAGAAAAATCGACAGTTGAAAAATGAAAGGAATAAACAAAAGCAAAATCTTTGCTAATATGTCCGATTTTAATCACAGGTTCCATCTCATCAATATGACAGATGTTTCATTAAAATATATCGAGTACACATTTTACACCATATCCCACCTAAAAACTCCAAAATCTAAATCAATAAATACATATTTACTACTTTAGTACGACTACACTGACATGACACAAAGCAGAAGATATTTTACAGACAGGTCTATATAAAGTTGACAAGTGGTTATGGCAAATTGTTGTAAAAAGATTTGAATATTACAGGGAAACATGAGGTTGATTATCATTCTATTTGAAGCCAAAATATCACTACAAACGTCCACGATCCAAAACATATCCGAAATTATAAAATCTAAGCAAATGATAAAATATTAAACATGTTATTACTACAAAATCAAAACATAAACTTAAAATCCCGAATGATGCTTTTAAATAGCCTCGTTTAATCAAGACATCCATATAAATTTCACTCATGGTGCTAAACACGTTAAGAAATATCTAAAGGATCTGGTGTATAGAAATTTCTCAGATGAGTCGTTTAAAAATGGCTTCGAACGAATGAAACCTGTAACACTTAGAGAGGACTATGCTTCTTTGAACCTTTTTTGAAGTGACGCTACAGAATCACAAACAAAGAAATATACGAACAGCAGCAGCAGTAACTAAAATGGATAGTACATACAAAGCGAACAGAATATTATCACATAATACATGTGTTGACATTACATGCTACATATAAAATGTAGGAAAGAATACGTCATTCATATTGCAAAGATCAATGACATTAACTAGACCTGAGAAAAGTATTTTCATGAAAAATGTTTTAAGAGAAAAGTAAATTTCAAATGATAACACTGGCTGCACAGTTAATAAATATTGAATTATTCTTTATAGAGAGGTTAATATTGCCATTACCATTTACAAATTGCTGTATAATTTATTCTTTATTGTTCTTAGAAGTAACAGAATAGTTTAGAGGTGAATACATAGCACTAAATAACGAAATACAATGGCTTTATTTCTCTTAAAAATCACAATTCATAATCTTCTTTTCAAAATACCATTGAGAGACATTCATGGATAATGACCAACGATTCAATGCATGCGAAAACCTAGTTATTTAATCAAATTATTACAAAGCAAAAAAATAACCTCATACAGTAAGGATAGGACACAATTCAGTATAACAGTATGCTACGCCTGCCTGCAAACAGTTACACTGGTGGCCCGCAAACACAAATAAGGCGTTGAATTATTTGTTACTTTTGCAGTGTATTAAACTTAATTTTTTTTGTCTATATCTCTGCGATAAGGTATTATGATTAGTTATATTATTCGAACTGTTATCCTTGTCTTCATTGATATAATCACAACGTTTCGGCCATTGTACGCTCCAGCTTTTTTTTTCAGGTGATTGAAATTTCAGTAGTCTAAATAAAAAGTTCAGTTCGAAATTCATATCACCTGAAGAAGGCGGGACCGTACAACAGCCGAAACATTGTGAATGTGGCAGGGAAGATGAGGATAAGAGTCAGAATAATGTAAATATTCTTTTGTTTTGCCAAATATTGTTAATGTTATTAGCACGTTAGCGAATTTAAAGAATTCTACTCTAGATTCGAACTCGGAACTTCGATTTCCTTATGCTAGACGAAATCATTCATTTGATTTCGTCTAGCGTTAAGAAATCGAAGTGTCGAGTTCAAATCCAGAGTAGAATTCTTTAAATTCGCTAACGTGCTAATAACATTAACAATATTTGGCAAAAAAAAAAACTCCATCGTGACGCCATATAATTTTTTATATTTGAACAAATACAGTAATATTTGTTCCAAGGAGTAATACATTCGGATATTATACCTAAAAATGTATTTAATATTAGCCTTTCTTCTGTCCATTTTTCTGATGTTTTTCTTAAGATTCTTGTTTATCAGGTGATAACTAATGAATTTGATAAATTATTCGTTAGCAATATTTTCCCCTGGCAGCAATAAAAACAGTGTTTATTTTTAGTTACCCATAAATTGCTTCTTTCGCATGGTTTTCAAAAGGATGGCATCATTCCAAATGGAAAAATTTAGAACAAAATAACTGAATTAAACTGATATACAGAAGCTTTAATACGCAGATAAATTAACAACTCCTGTATGTTACTTGTAAAAAAAGAAAAAGAAAAATCCATCTTAGCGCAAGGGAGATAACTCATTACCTTAGCTGAATTTGAAATGTATGAAATTAATCAGTTCTGAACGTTGTTTAATTTTAGATGCATCGTTTGCAAAGGACAGAACTCATTTCAGAAAAACAGTTTAAAAGAATAGATATGTAAAAAAAAACAATTTAATAAATCCGAAAACGTTCTCATCAGGTCTTAAGAATAAATTCATATTTTCGTATGCTAAAATGAAATATTGTTATTTTGTTAGCTACTTTTCATTGATTATTACTTTTGGTTTGCACAGCATATCGTCAGCTTTTTTCAGGTATGTGTTTGATTTAGAGGTCTGGATAAATCGCTTTATACTTTGTCTCTACCTTTTCTCTCAAATCATTCCACGAGATATACAGGTGTAATTATTAATTAAGTATCGTGTAAGTAATTTTAACTTGAAAATACATGATTTAGAAAACTCCATATTTGTTCTTGAAAATATAAATAATGGAATGCAAAAATATCAAATGTTCTGCAAATAACCATATTACTGCTTCAGATATGAGACACCTGAAGTCTAGTTTTATCAAAAACACTTTTGAAATTATATTAAAATATACGCAAAGATCCCTTATTCATTGAGTTTTGATAAATTAAAATTTAATCTTTAATTAAAGCAAGTGCCTTTTGTATGATAGCACTCTAAAATTATAGTATGGAAATTCTACATAGATGTATGTATTTCACAACGTGAGCTAACGTCACTTGTAGAAAATGTGAAGACGCAATAAACATTTTGAAAATGAACCTCTAAAATTCCATTGAGGTTATTTACTGCCATCTCTTGACTATTTCAAATGCTATATTCTTTCATTATGTTAGCGATCATGGTCACCCATAGCTTCCTCTTTCGTTTTCGTATCTATAAAGGTTGATGAGACCTAGTTGCCAGTTGAGCATTGCGCTTAAATTAAAAAAAAAATGTCTAGGTATCATAGCGGAAAGTTTATCAGTACAATGAAAGTATTTAGAGAAAAGACTCGGAGAAGCTATATTACGGGTTTGGGAAAGTGACTGAAGTTGATATTTCAGATCAAGACAAATAGCATTGCAGATTATTTGTTGGATTTTATCAAGAATCTCAAAATATATGATCAGAATCCCAGACATTGTGTGGCAGCAATATTTAAAGCAGGTAAGAATGGTAGATTTAAAGTGAAAACATTTGGTGAGAAAAACTTTCTAGCTCGATACAATCAAATAACTTCCCTAATAGCAGAAAAAGAAATTGATTTAAATATAATCTTTCCACTTCATATCAATTCCCTGGATGTTAGCATCAGCCATGATGATGTAAGGCAGAAACGAGTATCTCAAATGATCGATTTAGTGCAACTTCGCGATGAAGGCGCTAAACTTAAAATATGAAACAATTAAAATTTATTTTTGAATATAATTCATTTTTACTCACCTAAAGTTTATTCTTTAAGGAATGACAAAGATCGAAAATTACAGTTAACTTTTCACACTAATATCTATCTATCTATCTATCTATCTATCTATCTATCTATCTCTCTCTCTCTCTCTCTCTATATATATATATATATATATATATATATATATATATATATATGATGCAATTAAAATATCGAATCATAACAATAATGACTTGACAGGCTACAGGATCGAACTTTCGACTTCAGTTCCCCTCTCTTATGGCATCGGGGCTGAAAAGATAATTGCATCATTATTTCTGCAATATTGGGGAAAATTTGTGTACTCATTGAGATCAAATAGTAAATTACAAAAATAAGGTGTTACTTTTAATAGATAAGAAATAATTATAAAGTATATAGAACCTACACGAAAGCACGGTGCCTGAAACAACGAGAACAGACCCGAAATTTATTTATATAGCATACATTGAAGGAAACAATGTCATATCTACAATTGTTTTGCGAGTGTAATCAAGGATCTGATGAAAAGGCAAGAAAGAATGCGAATCAGAGTTCTTAAATGATCCTGTTTTCTTGAACATATTACAAAGTTAGCGCGTATTTTGCGAATGTACATTTTTTATCCTTTCCCAAAAGTAATTATTGAATGGGAATTATCACTTGGGAATTCTGATAGCGTTTGAACATCGATTCCAATTTATCGTTATTGCTTTTCACACACACACACACGCGCGCGCATACACATATATATATATACATATACATACATATATATATATATATATATATATATATATATATATATATATATATGGATGTTTGGATGAATGTTTCTGTTAAGTGTAAGGGACAAACGCTCGAAAAGAGAAATCGGAGAGCTGTGTTCTAAATGCAAACTTGAAGATGGCCGATTGGAGAGCTTGTGGCATACTAGGTGCAAAAGTTCTCTCTATTCGGCTCAGTCGAAAAGTCTGGTTGCTTTAAAAACCATGATCAAATTATATGTGCTGTTAGTCTAGGTGGACAGCCGGTAGAAGTCGTCGATAAATTTCGCTATATTGGCAGCATCATCTCCAATAATGTTTCATGTGATGCCTTGACAACATGATCAAAGGGGCTCATACTATGTACGCGACGCTCTCACACCGAGTTTCAGCAATCATGTCTTCAACATAAGGAATTACAAAGTTTTTCCGTGCTGTGGTCTTCTCCACCCTTCTGTACGCGTGCGTGATCTGAACTTTCTATCGTCGGGATATTAAACGTCAGGCTTGGTTTCAGGAAACGAAGTTCCAAGAATCCTTCTTATCCTTATTATACATTACTTCATACTTCTTGTATCGGCATTTAAAAACTAGTTCATTGTGTTTATTTAGTAATGTCTAGTATTACTAAATATACACAATGAACTAGTTTTTAAATGCCGACACAAGAACAACCTAAACCTAAGTAAATACATTGAGAAATAATTATATAGGAAGAATAATATTGAATGACTTTTGTTCTTTTTGCTTTTGGAAATATTACTATGCGCGCATGAGCGCCAACACATGACTGTATGTATATAACTATGGTATTGTACTTGAACACTGACACACCTGTTGATATGTAAATGTATATGTTTTTTATATGGAAAGAGAGGCATACAAGGGTTTTTTTTTATGTGAGTGTGGATGTGTATAATTAGATGGGTACCTATACGTCTTACCATAGATATGGAAGAGCGGGTAATATATGTGTAAAGATATGTATAGTTATACGATTTGGGTATTCATAATGTAATTAAATATTGATATAGTCGTCGAATGCAGACATAAGAAGGACCTAACTCACTGGTAGTAATCCTTTATGCAATGTCCTCCTCTAATATTCACCAATTGAAAGTGAGTTCAAATAAATAATACGTTAGTAAACTTTAAATTGATATATTATCCTTTAATAATCATTATTGATGATAAAATTATTTAAATTGGAATAACCTTTGATAATTAAGGACCTAAAAACAACCGCGAGTTTATTTAATTAATGAACAAAAATCAAACGAATAGATGTCAACTTAACAATCAATTAGAAAAAAGTTTAGGAAAATAAAAAAGATTACTAAATATAAAATGGATAACTTTTTCAATGTACTTCCTATGAGTTTTTCCAATCGACTATTTCATAGAAAATACCCAAAACTCCAACAAAATTCAAATTAAATTCTTCGTAGATTGTTTAGACATTTAGATTTATATCAAACCTCAACCCCCAAATATACCCTTTAAAGTAATGCGAATTAACAGCGTCTAAGAATTTGAGTGAAACCTCCCCTCGTGGAATTTAATTTATTATGGTTTATTGTAGCTTCTTCCTTTAATGTCGGTCTTCTCCCTCACCCCTTACCCATCTATATCTAGAGATAACACGCGTTAAGTTTAAGCGACGTCTAGCCGACACAGAGTGGGGTTAAGGATAAGGAATTGAAATGGTACACCTAACCCACTGATATCTTCTCTCCCACCTAACTTCCTCACTTCGTTAATTTTACATATACTTGATGCGGTCCGTCAAAAATGTGTGAATTTCTTTTCATTTTACATTTCAACCTTTGGAAGTAAAGTCTGATGATCCAGAGCCCTGTTAAAGGGTTTTTGGTGAAATAACTTATTACATGGAACCTTAAAGTGGTCTGTTTTTATTCAAACATATCTGCTCTGAATTTACATTGAGCTCTCTGGATATCATCCTCCTTGAGTCTACCCATACGGATTAACTAGTTTTACATAAACTATATATATATATATATATATATATATATATATATATATATGTGTGTGTGTGTGTGTGTGTGTGTTTGTGTCTGTGTGTGTTTATACACATATATATGAATTTACATATATATATATATATATATATATATAAGTATGTATATATATGATATGTCTTAAGGTGTGCTATATTTATGGGATAAAGTGCTCAATATCAGAGATAGAGAGTGTGTAAATATAAAAGTGAACATAGAAGTCAACACTTAGAGGCGACAGTCTGTTTCATGCTATATGCAATCATCAGGCCACATGTGCTGTTATTTTTCTCGGCTATTTATATATATACGGGTCAGTGGTGCATTGTGGGAAGTCTATTATGGCGGTTATTTTACCGGAAGTCGTTTATTTATTTATTTGGGTTAAATTATTTTGCTTGTTTTTATTTTTTGTTTCTTATTTTATTTAGTTATTTATTTTTATTTATTTTGTTTTAATCGGTCTTTTTATTAACGTAGTAAAAATTTGTTTATATCACTTATTTAATAGTTTTGTTTTGGTTTCAGAATTTAATTAAAGCTATTTATTCGATTTTGGGGTTGATTGTTGTATTTAAGTATATATATATATATATATATATATATATATATATATATTAAAATAAATAT
This sequence comes from Acanthosepion lycidas, assembly GCA_963932145.1. Taxonomy (NCBI): domain Eukaryota; kingdom Metazoa; phylum Mollusca; class Cephalopoda; order Sepiida; family Sepiidae; genus Acanthosepion; species Acanthosepion lycidas. The sequence continues at coordinate 121,897,493 of OZ010574.1, read as the reverse complement.
ATATATATACACACATATATATAAATATATATATATACATATATATGTGTATGTATGTATGTATGTATATATATATATATATATATATATATATATATATATATATATATATATATATATATATATGTTTTCAATATACATATATAAGTTGTTACATATGGTGTTGCTTCTAAAAGATAAGAAATAACCATAATGTATGTAGAACCTACACGAATGCATAGTGCTCGAAACAACAGTCAAAAGGCAAATAGACCGGAAACTTATTTGAATCTCATACATTGAAGGAAACAATGTCATATCTACAATTGTTTTGAGAGTGGAATCAAGGATCTGAAGAAATAGCAAGAAAGAATGCGAATAAAAGTTCTTAAATGATCCTATTTTCTTGCACATATTACAACATTAGCGCGTATTTTGCGAATCTGCATTTTTTTTTCATCGTTTCCCAAAAGTAATTATTCAATGAGAAATATTTCACATAAATCAAGAATTATCGCTTGGGAATTCTGTTAGCTTTTGAACATCGATCCAATTCATCAGACCTACAAATTCAAAAAGAAAACAACTCCGGAAATAAAATAAAAAAATAGTGAGAATGTATGTATTAGAGAGTGGGACGAATGTTAGATTAAAAGAAACCTATAGAAGGGGTAACAGACAAGAGAAGAACAGGTGAGGAGCAGGAAGTTCTAAAGATGAAGTGGGGGGTTAAAATTTACAGAGAGAAATTTTAAAGAGGGGTGTCAAAGATGGTTTAAGTGAGAGAAACATGACTATTCTCGGATGTCTAATGTATTAAAGATGTAAGCGGAAAGGATACATTTGTGGTGACATACACACACAATAGACGATATAATCTTAAATAAGATATAATCTTAAAGTTCAGAAGATGAAAGAGGGAGAGGAAAAGAAAAGAAAAGAAAAAGGGCTGAGGGAGAGAGATTAGGCGGGGGAACCTAAAACAGAAGTGCATTTAAAAAAGAGCCGCTGTGTAAATAAGAACATTTAACAAAATTAATATTGACTACAAGTTACAAATCAAATATAAAGATATAAAAAAACAAATATAACGATTATTTAATCTAGCAGAGACCTATATCTCTATGTTCAAAAACACATGCGTATACACACATACACAACAACGCATTTATATTTACACGTACATACATACATATACGCGTGTACACACATACATATACATATACCCATGTATACATGTACACACATACATACATAAATATATTCATATACATATATGTATATATACACATACACACACACACACACACATATATATATATATATATATATATATATGTATGTATACATAAACACACACACACACTTACATACATATACACATACATCCATACACATCCACTCCTGCATATATATACATTTACACACATATATATTGAATTCTACTTGGATTCTATCCTCTTCGAATTATTTTTATACAAATATATATGTATGTGTATGTATGTATGTATATTTATATATTTTAGATATATGATGCATATGTATGTGTATATTTACCACTAATATTATATATATATAAATATATATATATGTGTGTGTCTGTGTGTGCGTGTGTGTGTCAGAGCCAGACAAATAGATATGTAATTGATATACTAGAATATATGCTAGCATTGTATACAATATTATTAGTCATACATTGGCCATTTGATTGACAGATCATAATTTTCCGGCAGTTACATTTATATTTTAATAAATTAACGTTGGTTTGCTTGGAAATATCTTTATTTAATATAATGTTGTTATGTTGGGATATAGATTTATTGTTGTTATTCACGCATCTATTGCTGGTATTCATATTATTTGTATTAAAAAAAATCTTTTTTAGACTTGATGAATCTTTAAAGTAATTATGAATTAGATTTAGGAATATTCATCCGATATTAAATATTACGATTAAAAGCTAGATTGAAATATATGATGTTACGGTTACGGTTATTCTGCTTATTTTTCGTTCTTCGTTTTTTTATAAATACTGTACTTTATTTATGCTTTCTTAGTTTTAAAACTTTTATATAATTAATTTTATTATTATAAAATATTTCCTTAGTGCAGGAGTTAGTAGATAATCAGACTTTGACGAATTTATGTCAGTCATCTCGAATTTTATATTGGTTGTTTGATTGTTTTACTGTCATATCTATAGTTATATAGTTGTTTGGTATATGGTGGTGGTAGTAATCATTATTCAATGTCAAGGTCACATCAGGAAAGAAGCTCACTTTAGCATTAGTGCTACTGGTAATATTTTGCTCCTGATCTTTGAAAAATTTTGCCAGTTCCTTTCTCAATCGGATTATATTTCTAGGGCTTGTTTTATGGAGGATAATTACACTGTCATCTCTATATAGTCCGATGTCCTTAAAGTCGAAAATAAATTTTAGTCTTCATTGTAACAACATTCCTATTAAAAACCCTTTCCTGAATCAAACGATCTCATATCCAAATTAAATTACACACGCACAGACGCAGACACACACACGTATATATATATATATATATATATATTACCCCCCCACACACATATATATATATATATATATGTATATGTGTGTGTGTGTGTGTGTGTAATATATATAATACCTATATGTATATGGATATTATTTACATTATTCTGCTATTGTCCTCATCTTCGCCTCCATATTTATTACAACGTTTCGGGCGTTGTACGCTCCGGCATTCTTCAGGTGTTTGGAATGTCGAACTGAACCCTTTATTTTGCTCACTGGTCTAGACTGTTCTAGTTTCATGTTCTATGTTTTAATGTTCAGTTATTAGTTATCTGCTGTTAATTTTCCTCTCCAAGTTCTTCACAGACTTAACCGGGTATTAAACCGGGTATTGAACTTTAGCCACTGTTTCTGTGTCCTTGCCGAGTTGAATTAACATAAATGATAAATGACATCCATTAAAACGTGGCACGTGGAACTAGAACAGTCTACCTAAGTGACCGAAATAAATGGTTCAGTTCGACATTCCAGCCACCTGAAGAAGGCCGGAGCGTACAACGGCCGAAACGTTGTAATAATTATGGCAACAACGATGAGGACAATAGTCCGAATAATGCAAATAGTGTACATATTAGCTCATCTCAGAAATATAGAGAGATACTTAATATATATATATATATATATATATATATATATATATATATATATATATATATATATATATATTACAATGAATCATTCATACAAAAAGTAGATTAGTTAATGATATAAAATGGCAAAACCTCTTTGCAAACAAAACTTTAAAGTTGCATTAACCTACGAACTACTCGATGATTGTTATGATCCTTCTTTTCAATAACTACAAGTTGTATTGTTTTTTTTTTTTTAATCTGGTGGTATGTTCAACTGTACACACAGTCATCCTCCGGCAGAGAAATTATTTTGTTTTTAGTAAATCCAGATAGTAGCGGAGACGAAAGATGAAATGCGAATCGAATGTTTTTTTAGAGATGTGTTGTTGTTAACGGATAAAAACTTTTGGAGCGTGCAGTCGCAACACTAAGGTTGAATTTTTTTTTTGAAAATTTATGAGAGTTCGTTTCTTACTAATATGGTAATGTGAGAATTTTTTTGTCGTAGAAGTTTATTTTAAGTTGTAGGAGCAGTGAGTACAAATTACATTATATTATCCTAAATCTGATGAATCTTTTTCTGTGAATCTTTTTGTATGAATGGTTCATTGTAATATATATATATATATATATATATATATATATATATATATATATATAATTATTTTACTCTAACTAAGGCGATAATGCCATTAAGACACAATGTGTTCCAAGATTGTGAAAGAAAATTTGAAAGACATTATTGAGAAATGACAAAAAGCATGTACCAGGAAGACAGAAGACAGTGGTTAATGTTGTATTTAAATTTTCGAAAATAGTAAGCGGCAGGAGTTTATAAGCATTTGTTTGTGCCTTGCATTATCATAAAAATAACATTTTTACCTCCAATATATACATCCCTAATCCACATTAGAAATACGTCCCCACTTTCATGTTTTGATTAGTTTTGTTGTTGTTTTTGTAGGAAATCGGAGCAAAATAAAAAAAAAAAATTTGCAAAAAAAAATTCATGTTATGATCCATAATTGGGAGCCACTCCCAACATCAACAATACCTTGTGAATGGAGTCAGCTTCAGAACAGACTGCATGTCTTTGATTCCGGATATTCGTTTCTGTGGATCTGCATCTCTAAGATAACCCAGTTGAAATAATTACTTGGCAACGAAACTGTGACTGCTCACCCAGAAAATAACCCCTCAATGGACCGATGCGTAGAACTTTCTAAGATGTACAAAAGTAAAAAAAAAATAGTAGAAATAGGCGATTTTAAAATGAATGAACCTGATTTTAATTCAAAAATATATTCATCATTCTCCAACAATAAAAAAGATTTTCAACACTGTATTTATAACACCTGAAGAAGAAATACATTTATACGTACGAGCAAGTATATTTTTATCCTACCCATTCTTAGCCAATGTATTTCTTGATTTAATTTTAAAATAATCTTTTTAAAATCTCTAATTATTCTATGAACATTGTAGGTCGTATATTCAGATCTTTATGTTTCTTATTTAGATTAATACTCACATCTATTTCGCTTAATATTGTAGCAGAATATGTCTGTATTCGAGAAAATTCCCTGATGTATATCACGCAATGCAGTTGGACTTTTGCTAGACAATGGTGCAACTGTAACATCACTATGAATAACATTTTTCGACAAATACTACCCATTATATTCATCGTCATTTCCGTTTTTGGAATTTTCTGATACATTTTTGCCTCGAATTACTAGTGAGTATGTCTAACGGCGTATATATGAACTATAAATGACCTGATATATTGATTACAAGAGATTTTAGTCAATGTCAATTCAGTATCCTATCTTTATTCAAAACACGTGGTATATGGTTGTAAGAAAATGTTCTCGGTTTGGAGGAAGCTGAAAAATAATCCCTTATTTTATGTATGATGGAATCAACCGTCTTTGGACGATTATAGTTAGACGGGAGGGTCCATTATACATAAAATAGTGAGTTACTTTTCAATCACCCTGTATATCTGCTTTTGAGGGAATATTTGTTTCTTGTAATTTAAAAGTAAAACCTGGCGACAAACTACCATTCTACAACCACTTATATTAAATTTGTTTTTGAATATTACTTCTTTAAAGTTAATAGATTTGTAAGTAATTATGAATTAAATTATTTTTTTCCACGTTTGGATACTTCGATAATTCTTTTGGATAATTCTTAGTATCTTATCTTTGTTCAAAACACGTGGTATATAGTTGTAAGAAAACGTTCTCGATTTGGAGGAAGCTGATATGTGTTGTGACATATGAATGTGAGTGGCTGGGAAAACCTCAGGGTGAATAATTTGGCCTTGATGCTAGAAATAATGATCGTAAGGAAATAGGATTCTGGAGTAACTAACAATGTTTTAAATTTATTAGAATGCATCTTGTTCATATGAAATTAGTAAAGCTTCGGAAAATTATATTATTTTATAAGACTGTGCTATAAGGCTTTCACTGATCAGCAGAATTAAATTTCAATGCTACGATTTTAACCCTAAAATTAATCTTCAAACTGGTTTCCTCAAAAAAATAAGCAAGAGTTTTCACCTTGTTTCTTTTTAATTAATGTTCTTTAGGTTCTTTTACATCTTAAATCGTAATCATTTATTTAAAATTAATAAATGATTGATTGCATTTTATTTTAGTCTAAATCTCTTTAACACGGAATGCAATCTATAAATTGGTTAATTAATATTAAGCAAGTATCAAATTTTAAATATCTAGGAAGGGTTTTAACAGATGAGGGAAATAAGACACCACAATCCAAAGGTGCATTTAAATCGCAAAATATTACTTTGTAAAGCAAGCAAACTATTAGGTAGGTGCAAAAACAATGACGTAATAATGTCGTTTTTTGACGTTAAAAATACGCCAAAAAACGACATTATTAAGTCATTATTTTTGCACCAACCTAATATTAATAAACAAGGAAATTTAATTAAAAGCAAAACAGTTTCCAGCTACTATATAGTATCAGTCCTCCTATATGTCAGTGAATTTCTTTACAGGTGAAGAGGCGACTTGAGGAAACAGAAACCTAATGAAAATACCATGTATGAAGCATATGAGTAACAAGAAAGTTTTAAAGAATATGGAAACAAAGAGAATCAGAAAGAGACGGTTGAAGTTTCTAGAACACAGAATGAGGAAAGAAGCATTGGAAAATTATACACTCACAAGGCATATTGAAAGCAAGAGGAATAGAAAGAAAAAGCGAGCTTGTGTTAATGGCTGGCGGGACACAAACTGGGTGGTATAGTAGAAATGCATACATTGTTAAGAACTACAAAAGATAGGTGTGGAGAGCCAATGGTATGACATGTCGTTAATGGGAAAGACACAAAGAAAAAACTAAGGACATTATATAAAATACAATTTAAATTTGACATGATCATCATCTTTAGATAGATACATCTGTAAATCTTGGGCGTAGTAAGAAAAGAAAAGAAAATTCTCGTATCATTCAATTTTTAATCAACGGAAATGTATATATTCTATAGTTAGCGGAGCCTCTATCAGTATTATCTATAAGCAGAGTCAGGCTAAATGTGAGGTCAATTAACTCTGATCCTTTGTACCGAGCTGGTAAAAGAAAAGAAATATCGAAATTCTGCTTTTACATGTCCCCTAACTTTGAAATCTGGCCCCACTATTAGAAATTACAACGACATCTACCAAGAATCCATGTGCATAGTAGAAGAGGAGGAGGAAGATTTTACTCTTTCGACCTTGAACCATCCGGTTGCGCAATATGCATGTAATTTCAAAAATGGTTCTACCGCTAACGAGAATTCCTTCGAGATGCATCGAATGTAATATTCGGGGAAGCAATTCTGAAATTATCTTTTGCCAACTCAATTACATTAATTCAACAAAAATCAAACAAATAATCGAACAATTTTAAATTTATTGATTTTCCGAAAAACAAATTTCTGACTAAAGCTTAGGAATATATATATATATATATAACACTTTATATTGCCTGTTCTTCCATATGCGCGGGCATGTGCAATCTATCTATAACTCCGTCCAGTTTTATTTGCTTTTAAAATAGCATGTAAGTAGGCAATAATATACTGAAACTAATACACGAGGGATTTTTTAAAAGTATTATTTGTTATTGAATACTTAAACATTTGATTGTGAAACATTACAAAATCTTATTCGAATACAGCCGATGCAAATCAAATTCTATCGTTTGAGTAAGAGCATATGTTACGTTTCAATCATGATTCAAACTAGTATTTATACTATCAATAAAGTTAATAATTAGTAATTTCGATAGTAGTCATATTTTACAGAAGATATATTTATTGCAAGAATTATTTTGAAAATTGTAGTATCTTTTGTGTTATAAATCTTCTTCATATAAACTATCCATTTGAAAAAAAAAAAGTTTCTTTTTACGGTAAGACAAACGATGAAACGTTAGTAAATATATAATACAAATATTTGACGCATTTTCCGTGACTTATGCGAAATTATGTTGCTGTTAACTCCGTCGATCTCCATGTAAGATTTAGTCCATAGACGTAGCACGAAAAGTGTTTGGTTTCGGTAGAAAATAGGGTTTTATGACTGGAGTTAATCGTAACACATCTAACTGCTTTTCAATTCAGAGTGATCATTCGTCTTAACTAGATGTAAACCAAAGTTAAAGAAGCCAGTCTGCCATTAACCCATGGTTTGGGAGTGGATTGGGAGAAGAAATAGATGTATACCTTTCAAAGGGTATTCGTGCGAAAATGAATGCAGTATCACAGCGAGACACGCCAATCCAACATTCCACGCTAATAACTGTTATATTACACGTACTTCCATTTTCAACCCCTACAGTGCATAATCGAACGAAGCATTGTAGAAAAAAATCACGTAAAGAGCAAAGAATGAGTTCAGTAATTTGAAAAACAATCTACACCAAGCAAGGAAATAAATCCAGCCGCCAATGGTTCCTGAGACTGAAATAACCAAAGAAACCTTTATTTCGGAGAAAGGACAATAACAGAACAAGATTCAATGAGACAGTGGACGAAGATTGACGTTGCATTTAAATTTTGGATAGTCGCAGTTGACAGGGAAGCAAGAAATCGGAAAAGAATTTTACCAGTGAGAACTGCAAGAAAAGAAACTATTAGGTAGAGTTTACAATTATATCTTGCAATTCTAGCAGTATAATGAGGTGAACTGACATCTATTCTAGTACTGTGTTTAAATTCGCCAGTTTGAGATACAAAAGAGGAGTGGTCATCTAAATAATTACCATGAAAATATTTATAGAAAAAGTAATTGGCAACTACGTTATGGCAGTTGGGAAATGATTGTATCCTAAATGCTTGGTTAGAATAGATAACATGGCAAATTCTTCTTGGGATTTTATCAAGAATTTCTAGATACATAGCAAAAAAATCCAATCAGATTTGTCAGGAACATTCAACGAAAGGACGAATTGTTTGCCATGAAAAGGGCAAGATAAATTTTCGTAAAAGAAATTTCCAGTATGAACGTGCACCAACTTTCGTAGCCACTTAATTATAACTATCAAGTTATTCTATACAATCGTTCCAACTATTACCAGTCGAAAATATTAGCCCGAGAAGACTAAGTGAGTTACTATTCTGGAGGGTAACATCAGCTATGAAAGGCAAAAAGTGATCTCTAAGACGATTTCTTTATTGAAATACAAGTGCTGGTTGAAATAGTTATACCGGTGAGATTTTTTTAATTCATAAAATAAGCGAGCCAATTCAAATAAATGTCCCGTCGTGTATTTTAATATAAGATTAGTAGAAGTGTCAGTTCGGATAATAATCTCAGGCAATGTTTTGGAAAGTAATAAGATTGTTGTACTAAACAAGCATCGCGCTATGGGAAAAGTGAAGGAAATAATTTGATCTAAAATGCATTTGCATTTAGTAAATAAGAATACTGATGTTTTCTGTCTGATTTTCTGGGTTTACAAGGTATCATTATTTAGATGATTATCAAATGAGTCCAATTAAATACTGCTCGGCCCAGATATTAGACTGACAATTACTCTGTCTCCAAATTCATCACCGCTTTAATCAACTAAGCTAGTACTAGATAAGAACTAGACGATATATATCTAGATATGACCAGTGGAACGAGAATATTTTATTCCCTACATTAAATAACGGGTTCTGTTTGCTACCCCTGTAGGCTACCCTGAGTTATATACACCGGAAGAAATCCGTATGGCTCAGTGACCGTAACGTTGTAATAACAACAACAGAGACGAGGACAAAGTTCGCTTGTAAATAGTGTAAATAATATTAATACTATTTGCTAATAAGATTAAACAAAAGGCGCTTGCATAGTTCCCAGTGCATAGATGTTTTTACCTATTGATGCTTTATTTTCTATTCTTTTGGAGTTAGCTTACGGCATAATGAATATGTGGTAGCCTCCCACGCAGTGAGTTACTGTTTCAAATGTTTTATTCTCCACATAGGCAGAATAGAGGAATAGTTATTATTAAGAGTAGTTATTCTAGTAGAAGGAAGAGAAGATGGAGTAGGGTGAATATTTTCGTTGTTATTCTATGAGTTGTTAAATGAGATCCAATACAGAGAGAAATAGGACACCTCTAGTAAATTTCTTCAAGAACGTCTGGCACATAAAAAATTGAATATATGGTTAATTTATCACCCATCTCTAATAGTAGGATATTGGCATCAACCTATTCCGTCACGAATAAGGTAGTTTCTTTCAGTTTTGAAGACACCATTAAACTTGTGATCAGCACAGATAATCCCACTAAAATCATGTCTTTATACGTGTTTTCTACGCTATAATGCGTCACACACACACACACACAAACACTAACACACATACAAACACACACATAGTCGGAAAATAGAAAATATTTTCATAAAGGATTTTCTATAACTTGGCACTATAATAGGGGTGGTTTGTGTAAGGTATAATGATTTATGGTATGTGTCCACATACTTTCCTATTTTGATCTATTGAGGTTCTCTCGTTATGCACGATTTGTTCATGAGAGAGGTTGTCAGAAATTAGCTAGAATATAAACTGACATTTTTAAGACATAAGAGATATGTTTGCATGGTGGAACCGAATACGAAGGATATTATTTTTATTATTCTTCCGATGTATTGTCTTAGCGGGATGTTCTTGCTCATGGCTTAGATTTTTGTGTACCAGCCCTCACGCCAGACAAAGAAAAGATCTTTTCTGAGTGTGAGATGTTGTTTACACAATTTACAGAACTTGTCCCTGTTTCCTCGGGTGATTTTTGGTAAAGTTAGAACCAAATTAAATAATTATGTTCATTTGTTTTCTTTTATTGCTTATCTCTGTTTGATTTTGCCCAGCTTAAGTTTTGACTTATGATTAAAATTTGAAGTTGGTTATTTTTATTTTCTGAAACATTTAAATTTTCCAATTTTTTCCTTTTTTTTTATTTGTGCGTATTTGTTTTCGTTTGTGCACTTTTTCTTTTCAAATATTTCCTTATTGAAATTTTGCCCCCACCCCCAGATTTTATTTTTATTACCTTCTCCGGATTTATTTTATTTGTTGTTTATTTTTCCAGGTTTTTGTTTCATTTTATTTGGTTAGTCTACGATTTTATTTCGTGTATGATGATAAACTGCACCCGCGTCCTGGGAAAGACGATAAACTACACCCAACAGCAAGGCTTCTGATCGGGAGTATTTGATGAG
>OZ010574.1:121674146-121881646 GCA_963932145.1 Acanthosepion lycidas | reverse complement strand
GTTTGGCAGAAAAATCGATAAAACTAAAGGTGAAGACGATTTTTCCAAAAATCAAGACACAGTTACACGCGAACAAATTTTTTACTGGATACACTTATGTTCTTTGCACATAATGCTAAACAGAGCTGATGTAGAGTGCTTCATAGTTTTTCTACGATATTGGCTTCACACAAATAATTGCATATAATGTGAAAAAATCGGGTTTTTCGTACTACTTAAAATAAACATTTGAATAATTTCTTCATTTTTTTATCCGATTTTTCTTCACATACAAATTGCACGTCCTGCTCGTTTCCCCGCGTATAACGAAAAACCATGAAAAACTGTTCAAAAAGCTCATTTTTCGGTCATAACTCTCTGGTTTGTCAACCGATGTCATCAAAATTTACCATGTTAATTACATATGACACAGAAATTGCCTTGCGTGAATGTTTGGTTTAGATTATTTCAGTTTAGTGGACGAAATCTGCGACAAATCGACTTTTGCCATTTAGCCAATAGTTTCTTCATGATTCCATCCTAAATAGGCATTCGAACAAAATTTGATGCAAATATGTTTTGAGATGGATTCCGTGTTAAATGGTAAAAATTCCCGAAGAACCTTTTATAACCCCAGCTTTACAGTAAACGTCCGAGGATGGAGTGAGGCTTTCATGCAGTTAAATCAAGCTCTGACACTTCATCCCAGTTTTTGTTTCATTATTAGCTACGGGAACAATGTCATACTATTTGTGAGTTATTGCGGCATGGGAAATTTAATGAATATCTAAAACATTGAACAAATTTAACCCTGAGAAAGGACCACATAACAAGGTTTTATCAATGGAATTCCTCTATTAAGCACAATCAAACACTTGCGAAGGACATGACGTAAAAAGGATGAGGGTGGAATAGCCTAGTATACCAACGAATGATGCATACAAGCGAAGACGCAATTAGAAATTTTTAGACAGGGGTGCGCGTATACAGTGGTTGCAGCCATGTACACCCGCTAGGGTATATATATATATATATATATATATATATATTTTTTTTTATCATATAGATATAACCATTTTACTCACTACAAAGATGCAAATTAGTATGAGTGCATTTCATCTGCACTTCGACGGTTGAGAATTTAATATGGTTATGAACAATCCTGCTTGTAAGCAAGCCGTATGTTAAAAATCACTTCCTTTTTTCCATTTGTTTGAGAGGAAAAATATACATAAAAAAATGAATACAAAGAATAAAAGAAATCTTGTGAAATCTTTGATGCATCGATGTGATCGCTGGATTCTGCTGAATCATCGGACTAGGTCGGACTGTTTATTCTATACCATCTCACAGTTTACAATGAAAATAGTCTAAATAATATAGGAATTTATAGAGACGATGGCTTGATGGTAGTGAATAATTCTACCGGAAGCAAGATTTACATGTTGATGAAATGGATTCATAGAGTATTTAAATCTTTACACCTCAAGGTTAAACTTAATTCTAACCCAAAACAAGTAAAGTTCTTAGATGTAACCTTAAACTTAACCTCAAATAATGTACAACCCTTCTTGAAAAATAACGCTATCCCCATTTATAAAAGTCTTAATTCCAATCACCCAACGCATTTATTAAACATATCCCATCATACGCTGAACGACGTATAAACAACCACTCTTCTAACAAGGAAATATTCGATAAACACAAAATAATCTATAACAAAATCCTTACTGACAGTGGTTACAGATCTTCCGAAATCAAATATAGAGAAAATTGTAGTTATTCTTAAAAAAACAAAACAAAAAAAAAACAATAGAGGAAGGAGAATAATTTGGTATACACCTTCCTTCAACAAATTAGTCCGTCCCAAATTAGGACACAAATTCTTGAATCTAATTAACAAACACTTCCCTACGGAGAATAAATTAAGCCAGATCTTCAAACACAATACCTTAAAAATTAGCTATAGCTGTTCTAGAAATCTAAATGAAATTATTAAATCTCATAACAATAGAATACGGAAACAGCATAAACGCAACCTAAATACAAATTCTAATACATCGCAAGAAAAAAAGGCTATGTAATTGTAGAATCCCCGACCACTGTCCATTATTAAACAAGTGCTTAACGAAATCCATAGTGTATATGTGTTATATCTAATCAAATGAGAACCCCAGAGATCTTAAGCTGTATGTGGGGGCAACAAGCACACCGTTTAAGGATAAGTTTTACAATCTCAAGAACTCCTCTACAAATATGGTCAAACAAAATATGACATCACTTTCGAAATATTCTTGGAAACTCAAGGAAAAAGGAAAAACACCTAAGGTTAAATGGAAAATCCTAATACAAGCCAGAACCTACGATTCTCTGAACGAATCTTGCTTCTTATGTTTACAGGAGAAAATATGTATCATTGAACTCTTGAATAACATCCAATTATTAAATCAAAGATATGAAACAACCGTTTTCTGTAGAGATACTAAGGATCAAACACTACAATCTTGTTACATTCTTAATTCCATAACTATAAACGTTTTAAAATTATAAATCACCTCCTTCTATATATTCCCTACCCTCTTATGTACCTCTCCACTAATTCAATTATGATTCCTAAATTTTTTTTCATATATATTACTGGTACTATTTTCAGATATATCGTTTTACACCCATACTTATTCTACACGCTATACGGTCTAGGAATATTTCAAAATTTGATTATAATAGTTTATATTAACATCCCAATTCTTTTAAAATTATTTTAGAGAAAATCACCACTTCTAAATTTTAATCCACAAAACATGTTCATTGATTACAGAATTAGTAGTGATTACCCCAATATAAATACATGCAATTCCGCTCTAGAATTTTTATAGCAAACCAAATTAACATTCCTAATTACTACTAGAACTATCGCTACAATTTGTACCTACTCAAAATTAATACTATTCCCTATCTCCATCTTTCCTCCCCTACCTCTAACTCTTAGGACGCTTGTGAGATGATGTGCCTAAACTTTTGACTGGTGTTTATCAGCAAAAGAATTTCCACGGACCAGTAAACATTAAACAACCAATCCATTCATCACTAAACTGCTATCAACAAACACTATTCTTTCAATCCGTCATCTATTTTTTATGTATATTTTACTTCTCAAACAAATTGAAGAAAGAAAGTGACGTTTCAGATACGATTTGCCTACATCCAGGATTGTTCATGACCATTTTCGATTCTCAGCCGTCGAAGTGCAGTTGAAATGCACTGAAACCAAGTTGCATCTTTGTAGTGAGTAAAATGGTTTTGTCTATAAGATAAAATTATAATAAATAAAGTAATTATCGCTCTATAGGTATCGAGCCCTCTTTTGGATTAATGCTGTGAACGTTAGAATTTATATATTACTTTTGTTCTCATCGCATCGGATATATATATATATATATATATATATATATATATATATATATATATATATATATTAGCGGGTGTTACTAGAAAATATTTTGCTTTAAGTGAATGTAGTCACTTTTGCACATCTGCACTTCATAGATTCATGTATATGAGACCATTTAGAGAATGTTTTCTGAAGAGCCAAAATATGATTTCGTAATCTCGAAGAATTCATTGTTTCTAATCGCGGAAACAATTCCAAGTTCAGCTATCAGCGAAGAAACTACCGAATAATTTGGGATGAAAAAGGTGTGTTACCCGTGGACTTCATACAGTAATTGTCAGTGGAGGCCGTCAGACACAGTGAAACACTAAACTAACTGAATGAGGTGTTTATCTAAAAGATAACAATACATTATCGTATAGGTCGATAGCAATACTACACATCATTGCTACTCCTCGAATTCTCAGCATGAGGGATGAAGCCGGGGTCTATGTTATGGTAGAATAGAATTTTCACTAAATATCACACCAGATCATCAATATCAAGCCAGTTGCAATGCTGATCTGAGATGATTGCTGACCCCATAGTGTGGAGTTACGTGACTTCAGAGAGCCATCCGGTTTTACAATGGGGAAAATAAAAATGATACAGGTAGTTATGTAAACAAACAATTCAGAGAAGTGTTCGGTAGTCTCTAAGACATCTCAGACGTGAATGCAAGGTCCATGTTTCAGACGCAGAGCCTTTTGCGCGCACTGTTATCATTAATAAACACATCCGTTTCATCTTCTGGAGGATCGAACTCACTAGTCAGTCAAAATTGTTCTAGTGAGACAAGCTTGCTAACCATTACACCGCCTCGGGGTCCTCAAATAATAATCTGATTGATCTTGTAATTATTTGAGAGAGAAATCAATTCTTTGGATATTGCTTCAAAAACACATTTTACTTAACCCTGTTTAATTAATGAATAAAATTAAAGTAAACGAAAGTATGCATACATGAGTGGACAAAAGAGACTATATAGAACAATTATACAAAGAAAGGCACACAAGCGCACGCGCACACAAGCGCACGCGCACACACAAACACACATAGGTGACCTACATAACACCCCATGGTATTAATATCCCAAGAAAGTTCATAATAAAATATATAAAAATTTCTTGAATCATGAAATACGGTGGGGGGGGGGGTGAATGACCCAGCCGAGATGAAAGAAGGAGACCAAAAACAAACTGGCTAGGTTGGGAATCTCGAGATAGATAATATCAAAAAGTGCCAGAAACATGCCAGGAGAAACACTTATTCACATTAACTAGGCAAAAAACAGTGTCTAGTTTAACCAGGGGGAACTCCTATGTGCATCAATGGTTCTTAAAAAAAGAGACAATGTTAGTCCCTCTCACGCAACCGAAGCTTGCTAGTTTCACCCACCTTTCGCTGAAATCTGTCGATAACAAACGCTTTCTATCAGTTCTAATCTTCACCTTCAGCTGATGCTGAAAGAATCCAACCAGAGTCTGATGCGAATAGCGTTCGTATCGCAAGATTCCCTCCATCCGCGATGTCCAAATGACCATTCGAGCAACGGTTAGCAGCATCAGAAACACCATTCGTTTTCCCCAGAATATGTAGGCGGCACATTATCACACACGTATGCGAGATTGATAAGCATGAGAATATCGGGAGTGATACGAGCCGTCAACTTACCGACATAATTCCAGAAAAGGGCGCACCCGAGGGCAATCGTAGAAGACGTGTGAAACAGTTTCTTCCAAGCCAAGGTCATACCGATGACAGTCGAGCAAATCCACCCAGCTCCATCTGAAGATCCTGTCATTGAGAGATAGCACGTTCCGAATCAATCGCCAGGTAAACAAAAACTCAGGGTCACTGAAGTAATTGGCCGCTGGTGCCCAAAACCAGAAAGAGCGCAAATCGGCCAACGACAAGCCGAACCGTCCACAGAGTAGATCTTTCGCGATCCCTTTCACTAATTCACAATAATGGACCATCCCCCCAAGGTCGTGAAAGGTCAATGGGCCGAGGAAAGACCCTCAAAGCCGCACAACACTCGCTGAGGAAAGTTAACAGTCTACCGAACCTAGGATGGCACTTAGCCCAGGAGATGTGAGGTGTGATAGTAAGGCAATGAAAGGCGTCCCTAACACTCCCCACTCAAATCGAATTCTCAGTACTAGGAAAGCCAACCTCGAAGCTTGTCGGTGACTCACCAAGTGTGGCATTCCCAGCCCCTTTTATACTTTGCAGACCTTCTGCTTGCGACCAGCCTACAAGAGGGGGGACAACAAGCGCTCGATTGTCTTCCTGTGGTCCATGCAAGAGGAAGTACAGCCAAGCAGTAAAACATGAGAGGAAAGACGAAAGTGGCACTTGCTTAGGTTTTACTTTTCAAGAACAACCGCCTTCGGAGCCAAGTTCCTATCAACGCTCCGAACTTTGCCTGCTTTCCTGACCAGTTTTTTTTCCAACTGGAGGTCGGGTCCAAACCACACTCTAAGAATGTGGACAGGACCGTCCATCCAACCACGGACATAACCGCAAGCCGGAAGCCTTGAGGTTAATCTTGGCCCCGTGACCTTTTCGTACCGTTCAAGCGTCTTCTGCACCACCACAATGTCGCAGCAGCACGACACGAAAATGGATACGTCATCGGCGTACGCACAGATCTTTGCTCGTGCTCCACCAGCAACAGCGATTCCCCATAGGGCAGGACTGATCGCCCTGTTCCTCATCCGGCGAAGGACAGGCTCCAACACCAAGGCGCAAAGTAGGCACGACAGTGAGCGAACCGACCGAGACAGCGCAAAAGCGAGCGACCACTTTCCGTTCACCTCTACCATAGCACTGGGGGAGCGATACAAGAGGCTATATTTACAGAAGTCAGGTTTGAATCCGGCGGCCTGCAAGACAGTAGCCAGATACTGATGATCGACCCTATCTAATGCTTTAGACTGACCCAAATTGTTCAGTGCGGCTTGATCGTCTTCTTTTACTCCCTCTAGGTTCGTGCGGATCAGATCACGTTGCTCCGAATTGTTCGGTCCCTCACTGCAAAAGTCTGATCGGGTCCCAACAGACTCTGGATAACTGACTGCAAACGCTCCGTCAGGATCTTGGCCTAAATCTTTAATCTGTGATTTATTGGCCTGCAATCCTCTAATTCACGTTTTCCATCCTTACCCTTTTTCAACAGCCTGACCAAACCTCTGGTGACCCGACTGGGGATGGATCCCTGCCGAAACCAGTTGTTGAACACGGCAGTCAAAATCGGCACAAAGATGTGCAGCAGCCTCAAGTACAATTCATAGGGTAAACCATCAAGTCCCGGAAACTTGCAACTTGACCCTATTCAGTGCCAAGTAGACTACGCTCTGGACAGACTATATTTAAGTGTCTTCACATTAGCCTTATCTAGTGCGAGCCGCTAGCTTTATTCGGTGGTGAACGACATAATCTTTATGACTCACCCACCACCTATTCTCGATAGCCGTCTCCACTAGTTCCCGCTGCACTAGTTTAATTAGCTGTTGCTAATTAAACTAGAGACGGCTATCGAGAATAGGTGGTGAGTGAATAAATTGTTTTGTCTATATGAAAAATTATAATATATATATTTTAAAGTAATAAATCACCTGATATGGAAAATAAGCTTATTTCGACCGAGAAATTATAATTCTTCAGTCGTATTCAGCCTTGTTATATACTGAAACCCTGTCGGAAAAAAAATTAACTGTGAAAACTAAAAAAAAAAAAAAATACCGTTGAATAACTAATACGGAATTTGTCCATTTCAACGTTTCAGTCAGACGAAAGGCACCAGAAAGTAGTCAGGATATTGCGAAGGGTGTTTTTCGTAAAGCGAAGAGTTTTTTATAAAATTAAACCCGGTTGTTAACCATATGACATTAAATTCCGGTTATATACAGAATAAAATGTTAATTTTAAACTAAAAGAGGAATAAAAAGGGGATTAAAAAACTTAAAAATATATCGATAAATTTATATTTAAAAATATAATATAAAGTTATATTTAAAATATAATATACAATTATATTTTAAAATATAGCATCATGAAAAAGGCCCAAATTTAATAAAAACAAAGTTTTATTGCAAAAAATGGTTTTGTTATTATTTTTTTATGTTTTAATCCTTCCTAGCACGTTCGAAATTTTGGTTAAAAATTCCAGTTTTTTCGCGCTTTTTCAGTTGAAAAAACGTTAATTTAGAAATTCTTGCAAAAATCATATAATTGCCTGATTTTAATGCATCGTTTAGGAGGTATTCACAAATAAATGAATTTATTTTTGAAAATATTTTTAGAAAATCTTCGTAAAAATATTTTTACATCTGTTAACTTCCAGTTTTTTAATTTTATAAAATTTTGTAGAATTTAAAAGTCCAACAAAACGGTTTTATATTACTTAAATGCAGAAGACCTACGAGAATGTAATTCACCATTTTTTTTCCTAATTTACAACAACTGTTCTAAAGTCCGCTTTAATTGCTCCTATGAATGATATATATGAAGGTCATAACAGTCTGGAGGAAAAATTGCTATAAATAATGAATTATAGAAAGAACTGTTTGTATCTTTTTAATTATAAATTTTCAAACATGTTTTAAAATATTTCAAAATTCTTCGAAACACCTCAAAAATGGTCAAGAGTAATCACTAAGCGAAACTTGAAAAGATTAATACAAGTCACACCAAAGATTTTTACATTAATTAAAAATAAGTTTTTGTTAAATTTTTCTTGTTTTTTCTTAGTATGGTGTTTGCAAATTGCCATTAATAAAATGACGGTCATTAACAGAATCTACAGATATTTAGCATGCCAGATTTAGTGGAAAAAAAATCCTTGAGAAATGGCACCAGCAGAATATATATATATATATATATATATATATATATATATATATATATACACACACACACACACACACACACACACACACATATATATATACTTTCTTATGCAAAATTATCCGCCTTTCTACACAAAAGTACATCAAATATCTACCCAGTGAAATCCAAAGTACATGGAAGAAGACAATGCTGAATGTCATTATACACAGTGTATAATGACATTCAGCATAAATTCTATTCCCTATAGTGAACACACTTTTCCCATAAATGTAGCCAATTAAATATATGTACAATGAACGTTAAGGGTAGAGAAATTTTCCCAGAAAATATTCGTCCTCCGACACGATTCGAACCTGTAACCTATACGGAACCGTCATTTAGCTTGGCCTGCCATTAACCGATTTGGCCACAGAGGTGCATTCGGCTAGTAAGCTGGAATTTATTGTATTTAAACTTCTATCTTCCATGAGTCTCTCACGCACATTCCTATCTGCTCATGGCGTATCAAATGTAAACAAATGATGTCACACTTTATGAAATGGACAAAGTTCGACAATTATTTTAAGACATTTTTATGTTTATACATTCGTTTTATAGATACAAATATTTAAGTAAATGCTGTGTTTTATAATAAACAGTATTAAGCAACATTTACCGGCCTGAATGCCCGAGAAAGTTTCACAGAAAATATTCGTCCTCCGACATGAGCAGGTATGAATGTACGTGAGAGATTCATAGAAGATTGAAATTCAAATTAAGGAAATTCGACCTTGCTAACTGAACGCTCCTCTGTGGAAAAAACGGTTAAAGGCGCATCAAGCTAAATGACGATTCTGTATAGTATACAGGTTCGAATCCTGTCTGTCTTAAAATAATTGTCGGAATTTGTCCATTTCATAATGTTATATATATATATATATATATATATATATATATATATATAAATTTAAATTTCACAAATAAGTTATTCCCAAAAAGAAATTTCGTTTGAAGATGGAACAGAGCTTACTTTAATTCAAATAATTATATTGAGGTTTTCGGCTCTTGTTTTGAAACATGAGAACTCTTATGTAGCGTGTTGGTATCATTTTTTTAAAATAAATAATTATATATATATATATATATATATATATATATATATATATTATTTAAAGCTGGTCATATTTCGCCTGATTTGCAATGCATTCGTACTTTATCAGGAAAAAGAAAACCTTGCAGAGAAGAAATATTTTTAACTATTTGAATATATATTCATTGACATTCTTATTTTATGATAGCTTTCTTTTTTATTGATTTCTGACTTTAACGTTTTTTCTAGTTTCTATTGATTCAGAGAAAAGGTTAAAAAAAGAAAGATCATATAAATAAATAATAAATAAAAATGAAAAGGCTTACACCAAAAATGCTGTCATTATTCCCCACATGTATTATCCGGAACTGTTGCCACAAATACCTGGTGTATTTTTAAGTTCCGGAACAACATATTTTAGTTTTTAAACAAGCACTTAAATTTAACAAATGTTTCACAGGAAAAAATCAATTCAGATTAACACCAAAATCTGAAGGAATCTGAAACAAATATGAAGCCATAAAATCAATGGATAAACATTCTATTCAACTTCCTTTTTGTGTTACCTCCTATCTCGATGTGGCTAACCGCATCTTCCTCTCTTCGAAATAAGTTTCCTTCACTCTCTATTGTCTTCTAGCCTCATTGAAATGTTGGGTCTTATTGGTTTTCTCACCTTGTTGTGTGTTAAATAATTAAGACTTCGAAAACTACACATCAGGATGTCAGATAAGAAAGAGCCAGGCGTTGTAGAATCAGGATGGAGTTGTATTCAACAAAAAGTAAAAAAAAAAACGAGGAAAAATATTAATTAAATAATTATTTATATAATAAAAATTTAACTACGAATGAATATATACATGAATATATATGCATATGTAAATGCAATAATAATAATAATAATAATAATAATAATAATAATAATAATAATAATAATAATAAAAGACTAATAATTAATCAATAATACATAATGAGCGCAACGGTAACATATAATCATATCTGTAACACTCTTTCTTCTCAATAACCTCACGAATAATTTTAAACATTTTAACCACCCAACAATAGCAGTGAAGATGATCCAACAGACCTTACTAAGCATAATACATCACTGACCAACATATAATATATAAATAATCGAGCGAAAACACAACTCACATGGCTTGAAGATTCTGTTGAAGCTTGAAATAGACTGACTCCGCTTGGTGTTGACCTCAATGTCCACTTTTATATTTACATACGTTCTACCTTTGATACTGAGCATTTTTCTCATAAATAGTGTTTACCTTAAATCTATATTGTTAAAGTGTTAATATTTAACATTATTCTTTTCTTTCTTTCTTTCTTTCTTTCTTTCTTTCTTTCTTTCTTTCTATCTATCTATCTACTATCTTTTGAAGTTTGTACGATTTTTTCCGCTGTAGGCTAAGAAATGTTCTTGGTAATAACTATATTTGGATACCTATAGAATCAGAGAGACCTCTGCGATACAAAATAATATATATATATATATATATATATATATATATATATATATATATATATATATATATATATATATCCGTGCTAAATGTTGCCGGCGGTGCCAGGTAGAGAAATTGGCCACTAGCACATAAAGGTGTCTTAATAAAATGAGAGAACTGAGATTATGAGAATATGTTATGGTGCAGACATTTAATTAAATATTTTTATGTAAGTATGAACCCGGAAGGGCGAAATAAAATAATTATTTTTCCCTCTTTTACAATTTTTTTCTCCTCTCTCTCGCCTCTCACCATTATCATAGTTTTATTTTCTGACTTCCGATGTTCTGTTAGATTGGAGCAGTTTTCTTTCGCTTGTACATCCTTCCACTTGCCCGAGGAGACCTTACGGTCGAAACATGACTTGCGAGGTTAGTTGTCTTTTCTTAGATATCGTACCTTTATATTATCTCATATATATATATATATATATATATATATATATATATATATATATATATATATATATATATAACGGTGTCTAACAGCAAAATGGTACAAATTGTGTAACATCATGATTATCCATCCACAAAATGTTTAATATCTAAAAAAAGAAACACTAAACTAATTGATTTTCTTTTTTCCAGGTTTTCAGAAAAGATGTTTGCACACCTAGACACCATTTTCGTAAGAATCACTGAAAAAGCATTTGAGTTAATAAGCTAAGAAGAGAATAGGCTAAAAGCGTTTTGTTTCAGACCCACCGTTCCGAAATTAACAATATTGAGAAGAAAACATCATTCAGACTTCAGTAATGGTTAACATACATACTATGGCTTCCATCTTCCAATTCCATTTAAGAACCATTAAGAGAACGATGAATAAGTTTAAAAAAGAGGGAACAGTAAAGAAGAAAACTGGACCAGGAGGTCACAACGGAAAGGGTGGTCGTCTTTTGTACTTAGAGCTAACGAGTTTCATTAGAAAAAAATCAAACACAATCCATAAGGCGTTTCGCACATGAGAAAGGTGTTTCATATATGATAGTTCAAAGACCAGTGAATAGAGTTGAAAATAAAATCGTACTTGAAAATTGTCAAACAACTTGTTACTCCATGACAAAATGTTAAAAGGTTAGAAAGGACAAAGATCATCTTGAAAATGATGATCCTTAACTATGATTAATTAATGATGAACATGTCATCTTCATTTATGATCGATTTCATCACGATTCTTCTGTTAAGCTTAGAGAGTAATTATACATTGCTATTGCCGAAAGTAATGTCCAATAGTTATAAAAACCCCGGAGAATTCCAGTAAAATATCTTTAATCATGTCTAAGATACAACGGTTCAAAGCTTAATGTAACAACTGAACAATTTTGCTGTTACACAATTTGGGCAGTGTTGCTGTTACACACGGTATATATATATATATATATATATATATATATATATATATATATATATATATATATATATATATATATATATATATATATATATACCGTGTGTAACTATACACCCCAACATCTAAACTAAATATTAAAAGAACTTTAGGTCTCGGAACATAAATTTCCGTGTCGCAATATAAAAAATGTTTTTAATAAAAATAACATTAATATATATATATATATATATATATATATATATATATATATATATATATATATATCCTCAGAATAGCATGGCAGTACAAGTTGCCCGACACTGAAGTTCTGTCTCAAGCAGGTTTCCCAGCATGTTCACACTGCTCAGGCAGCAGAGACTCCGTTGGATGGGTCACGTCTACCACATGCCATTCACGGCCGTATCCCTAGTGACCTCCTGTATGTAGAGCAGGCCTTTGGAAGTAGACCCGCCGGGCGGCCACAGTTGTACTACCTCGATGTCGTGAAGCGCGATATGAAAGCTGTGCACATCAACACAGAATCCTGGGAGAGCCTGGCAGCCATACGATCAAAGTGGAGAGTAACTCTGACCAACCACCTTAATCAGTGGAGGAGAAGCTGACAAAAGTCGCCACGGAAAGGCGGACCCGCAGATGCCAAAGTGACACCTCCAAGAGACTAGGGACACAGCACACATGCGACGTCTGCAACAGTGATTGTTACTCCCACATCGGCCTATACAGTCACAGATGTCGATCCTCCAGCCAAGCAGACAACTATGATGTTACCCATGGTCAACCTTGACCGATAGAGACCTACCACACACTATACACACACACACCCACACACACACACACACACATATATATATATATGCTCGCAACGCTTGATTAATGCGTTTCGATTACTGCGCTAAAATTTTTATATACCAAAATTCGATTAATATTAGGTTGGTGCAAAAATAATGACGTAATAATGTCGTTTTTTACGTATTTTTAACGTCGAAAAACGACATTATTACGTCATTATTTTTGCACCAACCTAATACATACATAATACTCGATTAGTGCGGTAAAACATTCTTCAGTTTAACCATAGTAAATGATAATTGATTTTTAATAATTACCGTTGAATACATTAGCTGTACCAATCGAGGGATTCCTGTATATGTATATAAAGCTGGTTAAGAGTACTGAATACTAAGTCGAAACTAGGAACTCCGGACTGTTTATTACTAGCGTATTATTAAATATTTATAATCTATCTATCTATCTATCTATCTATCTATCTATCTATCTATCTGTGCGATATTCAATAAATCTAGAACAACACTAATCTTAAACGAGAAAAAAGTATCGACGAAGATTGTGTTGCGCTTATTATCCTAATGGGATTAGCTTGTTTTAAAGAACACCACTCGAAAAATGTTTTATTTTTAACTTTATGCAAATACGTTAAAAATCTTCAACTATCTCAACTAACACACGCATATACACAGGTGTCTGTCTATCTCTTTATCTTTTTATCTCGCTCTCCCTCTCTCTCTCTCTCTCTCCATATATATATATATATATATATATATATATATATGTGTGTGTGTGTGTGTGTGTGTGTGTGTGTGTGTGCATGTATCTGTGCATCTTCATTTGCGTGTGTGTATTTCTAAATACGAAGTTGTCGATTCATTTTTTTCTTCTTATTTTCATGGCCTCTTTTCGTGCAAAATCCATTATCCGAAAGAGTATAATGATATAATGTTGATTCAGCAAACTTTCCTGACAGCAGAAATGTTTGATCTTGCTTTTTCTCTCACTGCAGGACTTCTCAAAGTGAAAGTTTAAAAACTTGGATTCAAATGGTATTTTGTTGTTCTAAAAACCCAAGTCAAAAATCAAAGAATTTTACATATTACACCCACTAAAGAACACGATTCATATGAAGCGTTATTACTTATCACTGTCGATCGGTTAATGTAGTACGAAAAAAGAAAAAATTCAATTTGGCTTATTGAGCAGACATCATGTAAATATTTTTGGCTTTTTTAACTACTTGTCTTGAGGATTTTTTTTACATTTTGCACCAATAAAAATATGAATATATGGTTTCCTGCCTTAGAGCGATGGTTAACAAACATGTTTAAAATATTTGCAAGGATGTATCGACACGATATTATACAGTCATTTACTACCATTCACGCTATCGATTATCAGGAAAAAAGAGAAAACCTCTAGATTTGATTTACGTATTGAGAGACGTAGTACCAGCGTCAAAGAAAGAGAAAAAGCGCATAGGAAAAAAGGAATATATCTGCAAGGAAATTCAGGAAAGTATTAACAGTTAGGAACATTTAGTTAGAAACATACTAGACTGTTTTGCTATATCTAACCTCCTATATAGCAGTGAATGCCGCACAATCTCCTCACGGATGAAAAAGAGGCTTGAGGCAATAGAGATATGGTTCTATCGACAGCTTCTAAGAATAAGATGGACTCGAAATTCGAGCATGAAAACAGAAACAGCAAAGAAACATGTTAATTTCTGGTACTCATAATGAGGAAAGAAGGCCTAGATGATTTAACACATGTACTACATAATAAAAGCAAGAGAAGCACGAAGAAACAGTAATTAATGTACTTTGAAGCTTGTGTAAATGGATGGCAGAACTGTAATAAAGTTAAAAAAAAGGGATGGCGAAAAGTCAAAAGCAGCAAAAAGAGGAAATTGTCGAGAATCGGGATAACCCCCATCCCAAAGAATCACAGTACATAAAATTAAGATACTCATAAAAATGGCTATCAGTAATTCGATGAAAAATATTATGCACAAATTTGAAAAATATTTTTCGTGTTATGCATTAATTTATTCTAAGTAGTGTCGTCACGTTGGTTATCATAGTTACAACAATTATTTTTCATGTTCCTTTATTAGCTATTAGAAAGCAAGTAAAATTATGTTTACAACACGCTGTATTGCTGCCGAGATATTTTTTGAGATCCTTCGCCAATTTCATGATAGCATGTGTGACACAGTATCACTTCGAAGATTTGATTTAACATAGTGTTTAGTTTCACATGGAATCAAACAGGGTTGCGTCATGACGCTAACACCTTTCTCCACTGCAATCCTAATTTGCACGTTGGACTCTGCTCCCAAGGGGAGTATACCTGCGCTCCATGCTGGATGGCAACCGCTTTAATCTAGCCCGTCTCCGCACGATGAAAAAGGCTTTGAAACGGTTATCAGGACCTGCTCTACGCTGACAATGGCACTTTCATCACTGCCTCTCTTGATGATGAGAAATCCTCTCCAGCATCCAAAATGATTTAGGAAGTTTCGGCCTGAAGAGTAATAAAAAAATTTAAAAAAAAACGAAATCCTTCGCCAACCTTCTCCCAATGACGAATATATTGAGCCAGCAATCACGTTTCACGGTGATCACTGAAATCCGTTCATTGTTTTGTTTACCTAAAAAGAGAAGAGTCTACCCTGAGCATCTACATCAATAAATCGGTAAATGATGCCGTTGGCAGTGCCCTGTGTAACCGACTGTAGGAACCAAAGAGGTATCAAGCTCTTCAGTAAGTGCAAGGTCTATCGTGCGACTGCATTTTAATCTCAAGTTAAGCCGTGCAATTAGCACCAGTATACTGCAGGGATATCAAACCCTTGTTGAGTTTAAAGTGCTACTATTTACCCGGCATTAGGTCTATTTCGTAGAAAGACAAGGTCACTAACCCCGATGTCTTTGCCAGAACAAATATGCCAAGTGCAAAAGGCCTGCTAGCAGCAGCAGGAATACGATGGACTGAGTCCATCTATCGTTTGGGTGGCTCTCGATTGTCGGAAATCACTCATTTTGGTAAACTACGGTGCAGAAAGCGACAGTGAAGCGTTCAATGATTACGCTATAAATGCTGCATCAAGTAAGATATGAAAGCGATGACAATCGGGAACAGCTGGCTGTGGACCGCCTTGTATGACGACAAATATTTCATACAGGACTAACAGCAAATGAGGATAGAGGTTGACAAGTTACCGGCGAAATAATAATACAAGAGGAGGAAGTTGTTAGTATGACTGTCAGTCTGGTTTGGAGTGAACTACTATCGGCTCGACTCGATTCGTCACTTTCTCTTGAGAGGCGTAGTATATATAGTGTTAGGAAGAGTTCATTCGGTAGTTATAGGTAAGGACCTATGACAGGCCCATTTTCAAATTTTCCTTGCATCCTCCGTTAACTTCCTGTCAACAGAGGATCCAAGGAAATTTCCAGGCGCTCCTGGTGTTATTATGTTATTACACCGATTAGGAACCCTGGGGGAAACCTTAAGGTCTGGCGTTATGTGGAGAGAGCCAAAAATGCCCGGATGAGAGCCTTAATGCCCGGATGTTCCAGAGTCTCTGGAGCTAAAAAAAAACAAACAACCTTCGCAATATTGCGCAGTGAGGGTCCCGGTTCTTCTGCACCCCTCTCTATATAGGGCCTTAAAATTAACATTTCCCACAGACGTCGGAGGTATTATCACAGAAGGACGAATTACGTCCAATGTTGGTACTGGTAGCCCGGGACAATCCGTCGGGGTCTTATCCCCAACAGATTTTTGTCCAATCTGTGTTTAAGGGACTCGAAACTTAAAAGATTTCTATTAAGCTAGCCAGCTTGAATGTGAACGGCTTGAGGGATCGGAGTAAGGCGGCCGGACTGCTTCGTGATCTCTTGTCATTTGCTGTGGGTGTGGCCGCTATCCAGGAGGCACACTTTGTTTCTAACGACGATGTTAGTGTGCTTTCTAACGACTTTGTCGTCTATTCAGCATACGGGGAGCGGCATGCCAGAGGAGTTTCCTTGTTAATCAAGCGTTCCCTGGTTGCGAGAGTAGACCTTGTTCATGTTGGCGCGGAGGTCGGTTGATCCTGGACGAAATTGCCGTGGGCAGTTGTTAGTTTCGGGTCGTTGCGGGTTATGCTCCCAACGATCATGGGGACGGTATAGACTTTTCCTGTCAGTCGGAGCTGTCCCTGGTCAGTTTGTCGCGCTTGGTCTTAATGGGGGAATGGATGTCGTCGTAGACCCCAAGATGGATAGGGGTCGGGGAGATAGCGTGAAGGCATCGGGAATGGTTGATCTGATCGGCGAATTTGGGCTCGTCGATAGATACTGGGTCGATCATCCAGGTAACCGGCCGAGAAGGGCTGGACACTGGAAGTTCAATGTCCTTACTTGACAGGCTGGACTTCCAGCGACATCAAATTATATTAGTGCAGAGGGAACTAGAGGTTATTGGGAATAAGTGGTGGGAGATGCTTAAACAGAGGATTAGGTACTTCACCACCGAATATAGGTAACGACTCTCCTTAGATAGGTCTAAAAAGCTGAAATCTCTAAAGGATATTCTGTCCTGGGCAGTAGATGAGGGGATTTCCTAGAGAAAGACGTAAAGCGTGAGGCTAGCAAGCGCTATGAGGCTCATTTAGAAATACGTTAAATAAGATGTCAAACGAAGCTGTGAACATGGGCGCAGAATTGCGTAAGGAAGAGCTTCGTCGAGGTTCCGATCGATAAATTCGTGAGGTCATTACTCCGGAGGGGAGTACTTTTGTCACACAACCAAGGACAGGTGTGCGGCATTTCGAGGATGGTTTTACCAACGTTTCTTGTCTTAGTGGCGACGAGTTTCACAACTATTTGACTGACATTCCTCGGCTTTCGCCGACTGAAACAGTTCGCTGCGAGAGTAAGATTACAGCGAACGAAGTTTATCTGGCGTTGAAGAAGGCCAGCAGAGGCAATTCTTTGGGACTTGATGTCCGCCCTACGAAATGTACTTGAAACTCTCAAACATCTTTGTCCCCATTTTGACAGTAGTTTTCAACAACTGGTATTGGCAGGGGTCCATCCCCAACAGGATTTCCAGTGGCGTGATCACGCTGTTGAAAAAAACAAGGATTTAGACGATTACAGACTCATAACTCTGATAAACACGGAGTTAAACATTTTGGACAAGATCCTGAGCAAGACGGTTACAGTCAGCTGTGACGAGCTTGATGGCATCTGAGCAGACTTTGTGCTGTGAGGGGACGAACAATTCAAAGGAACCTGCATCTGACTCGCCCGATCATAGAGGGTGTGGAAGGAGACACACGAGTTTAAGGGGTTTAAAAGACAGGGTTGACCATCAGTACATGGCTGCTGTAATACAGGCCGCCGATTCGCACCTGACTGTTGCAAGTGGGTCATTCTCCTGTATCGCTTATCCAGTGCTGTGGTGCAGGTGAGGGGGAAACGGTCGAGCGTTTTTGCGCTGTCTCGGTCTGTCTGATATGGTTGTCCGCTGTTGGTCTTACTTTATGCTTTGGCACAGGAGCCATTCCTTCGCCAGTTGAAGGACAGGGCCAGCCCTAAGTGGAATCGCTGTTTTCCCTGGTAGAGCTATAGCTAGGGTTTCTGCGTACGTCGATGTCGTATCCATATTCTTGTCGTCTCAACGTAACATTAAGGTGGTACAGAAGGCGCTTGAAGGTGACAGGGGCTACGAATAACCGTAACAAGTCTTCTGGCTTGCGGTTAGGTGACTGACAGGGGGTCGAGCAACCGGGGACTTTTGCCTGGTCTGATGGACCCGTCCGCATTCTTGGAGTGTGGTTCGGGCACGGACTTCGGCTGAAGAAGAATTGGTCAAAAGGTCGGAGCGTCGGTCTAGACTTGGCTCCGAAGGAGGTTGTCCTTAAAGGGTAGTGCTGAGGCCTGTGCCACTAACGTCTTGCTTCTCATCTTTTACCGCTTGGCTCTACTTCGTCTTTGCAGGACTCGTATGGAGGTGATCGAGCGTTTCTTGATGAACTTCTTGTGGGGTGGTAACAAACATTGGGTCTGTAAAGAAGT
This sequence comes from Acanthosepion lycidas, assembly GCA_963932145.1. Classification (NCBI taxonomy): domain Eukaryota; kingdom Metazoa; phylum Mollusca; class Cephalopoda; order Sepiida; family Sepiidae; genus Acanthosepion; species Acanthosepion lycidas. Next base: position 121,862,581 of record OZ010574.1, on the reverse strand, counting down.
CTGTTACCAGAGTCCGTGTTATCGTTGGGGCTTGGATTTCCACACCTTGCGAGTTATCGCTATGCTTCAAGGTTGACATTCCTACGCCGCGTTTTGACGGAGGCCTCGATTTTGGCGCAGAGTGCTAGGGACGCCTACCGTGACCTTACTATCACTCCTCCTATTTCTTGGGGTAAATTCCGTTGCGGCTGTGGAGTATTGTCGAGTTTTCTCCGCAGTTTTCGGTCGGCCTTGATGGTCATTACCCGGTCCAGTGACCTTTATCGACCACGAAGACTTACGCATCATGAATTAGTGGAGGGGGTCACGAATGATCCTCTGGATGACCGGCCCGGTTTGTCAGCATCATAGTTGATCTCTTTTTGGTCTTGGGCGCCAAAAGCGAATTATATTAATAACCCTGTGATTTCGCTTAGCTAATTGATTCGGAATGTGCTACCTCTCAATGATCGGGTGAGGTAGATTGCCAGAATGTCATCGGTGTGATCTTGGCTTAGAAGAAACTGCTTCGCACGCCTTCTACCATTGTCCTCAGGTGCGCCCTTTCTGGGATTATGTCGGCGAGTTGCTGTCTCGTATCGCTCCGATCAGCTCGTGTCCATTAATCTCGCGTGTGGAAATGTATTGCTCCCGTCCTCCGGGGTAAAACGGATGGTGCTTTTCACGTTGCTAGCCGTAGCAAGAATGGTGGTGTGGATGGCGCGAAACAAGGGCGTCTTACGGGATGAACGTTATTCGAATCACGATCTGGTTGTTTTCTTTAGGAATCATAGAGTAAAAATCAGATCTGATAGAAAGCGTTTGATTTCGACAGATTTAAGTGAAAGATGGGTGACTGACTCGAGCCTGGTTCGTGTGGACGAAGTTAGTCTTGATGCAACGGTGCGGTTTCCTGTGAACCCTCCCCTAGTTAAGTTGAACATTATTTAGTTTTCCTAGTTCATTTGAATAAGTGTTGTTTCCGGCTTGTTTCCCGGCATTCACTTTTATTATGACCCACGTCGAGATTTCCTACCACCCCAGTTTATTTGTCCCCTGTTTCTTATCTTGACGTGGGCAGTCCTTGATTTTTCTCATCCCGGCATTTATTTTGACCCTCCCTATTCCATTAATGAGTGTACTTCTTACTTCTTGATTCTGTTTATCGACAGAATACAGCGGCCATTCTTATTATTTTGAGGGGTGGGCGAGTCCTACTAACATTTTTTTTTACTTTTAGTTTTATCTTTTTTTTTACATTTTTGGTTGTTTTTTAGCGGAGGGGTCATTCACCCCTTCCCATTAATTCATACATCATGAAATTTTTATGTATTTTTGTATATTATAAACTGTGGAATATTTATATCATGGGGTGTTTTGTAGGTCTCCTGCGAATATGTTGTATTTTGGTGTATGTACGATTAAGAAGTGATAAATATGTTCTTGTTGTGAATGATTAAATTGTAATGTATGAATGGGTCGCGAATCTTCTAAGCTAGGACTAGGATTTTTAATGAAGCCCAGTCCTCCTTATTTCTCCCCCTCGGCCTTGTGCCACACTTATGCAAAATAAATACCCAGAATCTAATCTCTCCAAAATTGGCAAGACTAACGAATTATCTAAGGACATCCGAGACAAAATTGTATGCCTGAACAAAACTGGAATGGGCTACAAGACGATTGGCAAACATCTTGGTGAGTAGGAGTCAACTGTTGTTGCGATAAGAAAATAGAAGAAACACCAAGTGATTATCAATCTCCCTCGGCATGGAGCGCCACGCAAGATCTCCTAAAGTGGAGTGGACCTGAGGATGATAAACGTGAGGAACCAACCCAGAAATATGCGGCAGGAGCTTGTTGATGATCTCAAGGCAGCTGGAAGCACAGTCACCAAGATGACCATTAGTAACACACTACGTTGTAGTGGACTGAAATCATGTAGTGCCAGCAAGCTCTTCCTACTCGAGAAAGCACATGTACAGGTCCATTAGAAGTTTGCAAATGAGCACCTGAATGATTCAGAGGAGGGTTGGGAGAACGTGCTGTCGTCAGACGAGACTAAAATTCAGTTTTTTGGCATCAACTGGACTCGCCGTGTTCGGATGAAAAAAATCTGACTTGTACCACAAGAAAAGCATCCTAACCATTATGCATAGCGGTGGAAACATTATGCTTTGGGGCTGTTTCGCTGCTAAGGGGACAGTACGACTAAGAAGGGAAATCTTGAGTAAAAACCTACTTGCCTCAACCAGGACACTGAAGATTCGTCGTGGATGGATCCTCCAGTATGACAATGACTCAAATCATGTGGCTAAAGCAAAAAAGGAGTGGCTCAAGAAGAAAGCATATTAATGGAGGGGCCTAGTCAGTCCCCAGATCTTAATTTGGGGAGGGAGCTGAAGCTTCGAGTTGCCCAACGAAAACCTACAAACGTTAAGGATATGGAGAGGATCTGCAAAGAGAAATAGGCCTTATTCCTCCCCCGGTATCTTTAACAACTAGTTAAGGAACTACCGGAAAAGTCTGGCTGCTGTATTTGCCAACAAGCGTTTCTTCACCAAATACTGAGTTATGTTTTGCTATGGGGTAAAATAATTATTTTTTTCAATAAAAAAGAAACACGTGTTCAAAAATGAATATAATGTAATTTTCCAGAAGTTTTTGTTTTATATTCTATCACTCACTTTCACGTCGGACATACACTGAACATTATAGGCTGTTCCCATTTATGTAAGGTGGAAAGATCAGCAGGGGATGAAATACTTATTTTCCCCACTATAAAGTGCACGTTATGTATTAATTTACTAGCGATACTGTATGTACGATATTGTTTGAAGATTTATCGACATAACCAAAAACATTCTGGAGCCTTGAACTATACACGCCATTCCACATATTGATTTCACAGTTCTCCATACGTGACACACCATTTCTTAAGTCTCTTTAATAGTGTACACAAACATCTAGTGATTGGGAACTGAATACTAATTTGGGTAAGGAGATCAGGCAGAACCATTTGAATTGCCTCCTACCATTCATTTCTCCTCCCAGAGACTTTATTGAGTCTCCCCCTAATCATGGGGTCATCATTAATATATCTTTTTCTCATTCTGTTCACTTTAATCACGTTTACATTTTAAAATCTTTTTCAACTGCTATTTAATAGTAGAAGAAGCAGAAAGTCGCACAGTGCCAAAGACACTTATCATGCGATGCTTCAAGGTAAAGCAAAAGAATGAAAAAAATAAACAAAAATATATCAAGGCATAAAAATAAATATTCCAAACGTCTGGAGACTTTGGGACAGTCAACGGAAACCTCAGATATTCTTGCATTGCACATTTCCGATTTCAGTTGAATGTAACTCGCAGGCTCTTTCCAGATGTTCTGCTTTTTGTTTGTTTGTTTGTTTGTTTAAAACTTAACGACCCATCGATCAGCTAGAGATCATTTAAGGTCAAACAGTTGTTTTTTTTTCTTTTTCTTTAAATAAGGTTGAAATGCTTTCAAAAAGACTTTCCCTTTCCTTCTTTTTCGATGTCTTGCTTTTTGTTTTTAAAAATTCACTGTTTTCAGAGGTGCGTTGTTCTCACCTAGCGAGTATCAAAGTTTCCTCTTTCATCATCAGATACCAAATTGGAATTATATTTTATTATATGGTCCAATTTTCCTAAGAAATATCAAGATCAAATTGGGGTTTGATTTTTCGAAAAGTTCTTTCAATTGTTCACGTTGTAAAATAATTTTCGAATATGTGCCATGTCACTGCAATCAAGCAGGAAGTGCTTCACAGTATAAGCCTCCTGGCATGCTATGCATTCAGGAGGATCTTCGTCTTTTAGGAGGAAGGAGTGAGTTACGTACGTGTATCCTATGCGAATACGGGATAAAACCACTTCTTCTTTGCGTGATTTTCTGTGTTCAGTTAGTTGTTTCTTTACAGAGGGTTTGATTTTAAATAATTTGTTGTTTTGACAGCTGTTCCAAGCGTCTTGCCATTTCTTCAAAATAAAGTCATTTATTAGGGGTTTAAGTCAGTGTATGGAAACTTTATATTACTTGTGTTAAGTTTCAGAGAGTTTTTGCAGCCACATCAGCTTTTTCATTTCCATGAAAACCAGAGTGGCTGGGAATCCAACAGAAAATGATAGATTTATTTTGTGAGATCGCATGTATTCTATGTAGGAGTTTGATGAGCAAAGGATTGTTTAATTTTTGTTTTTTAATGATTCGAGTACTGATAATGAGTCTGCAAAAATAATGAATTTATTTGAGATAAGTTTAGTGATGAGGTCTAGAGGTAAATCAATGGCTTTAATTTCAGCACTAAAAATTGAGGAGTTGTTAGGTAATCTTTTCTGTAGAACAGTACTTTTAAAGATGGCCACAGATCCTACTTTGTTTTTGACTTTGGAGACATCGGTATATATGTGGGCACAATTTGGGTATTGTTCCAGAATATCATTTAGTTTTTTCTATATAGTATAAGGGGTGTGTGTCAGATTTAGTGTGGGCAGCCAGTCTTAAAATGACTTTTGGTCATTCCAATAGCCAAGGTGGATGTTTGGGTAGCTTGAATTCATGTATACTATTTGTGTCTATCAAACTGTCTGTAAGTAGTTTTATCATTTTTTCCATGTAAAGACCAAAAGGTTTGATAACATTTTCTTTTTTGTCAAACAGATGTTTATAGTTTGAGTTGAATGTCCATTAATAGGCCGAATTTGATGGATTGGATTTGAGTTTTAAGTAATATTGTATAGCTAATTTCTCACGTCTCAGTTTTAGAGGAGCATCATGAGCTTCAACATATAGGCTTTCTCTGGGAGATGTTTTAAAGGCACCAAGAGCAAGCCTTAGACCTGTGTGGTGGATGGGGTCAAGAATTTTTAGGTAGAATTTCCTGGCCATACCATATATGAAACTTCCATAATCCAATTTGGATCTTATTAGTGTTCTGTATATTTTTAGGAGTGATATGCGATCTGCTCCCCATTCTGTGTTAGCTATAACCCGAAAAAGTTGTAGTGTTTTGAAACATTTTTGTTTTAAGTATTTCAGATGGGGAATGAATGTGAGTTTTTTATCAAATATTATTCTCAGAAATTTGTGTTGTTCGGTCATTTCTATTTCAGTTTCTTCTAATTTAAGTTTTGGGTCGTTGTGTGTTTTTCTTTGATTAAAAAAATCCATACACTTTGTTTTTGTTTGTGAGAGTTTGAAACCATTTTCAATGGTCCATTGATTTATTTTATTTATCTATATCTGCAGTTAGACGTTCTGAGGTATGCATATTATTTGATCTATGGCAAATTAAAAGATCATCTACATATAAGGAACCATTAACTTCGTTGTTAAAACAGGTTACAATGTTGTTAATTTTTATGTTAAAGATAGTGACGGACAAGATGCATCCTTGTAGGACTTCTTCTTCTTGAATTTTTGAGTCTGAGAGAGTTGATCCTATTCTTACTTTGAAGCTTCTGTCAGATAAAAAGTCTTTTATCAACAAGGGTAATCTGCCTTTTAGACCAAGATTGTATAAGTCTTTCATTATTCCCTGTCTCCATGTAGTTTCGTAGGCCTTTTCTAAGTCAAACAAAATGGCTATTACATGTTCTTTATTGATGAAAGCCTCTGATAAAGGTTTCTAAGTGGACTATGTTATCTATTGTTCCTCTTTTATTTCGAAAGCCACTCTGTAAGTTGGTAATTAAATTATTGGTTTCCATGTACCAATTTAGTCTTCTATTTATTATTCTATCAAATGTTTTGCATAATCAGCTTGTTAATGTTATGAGTCTAAAGTTTTTTTGGGATCTGATTTGTCTTTTTCTGGTTTTGGTATGGGAATCACAATAGCCTGTTTCCAGCTATTAGGTAGTTTTCCCTTGAACCATATTTCATTAAAGATGTTTAACAAAAATTTAATGGATTTGGCAGGGGGGAAGTTGTTTTAAAAATTCGTAATGAATTTCATCAGGACCAGTAGCTGTATTATGTGATTTACTTATGGCATTTATAAGTTCGTCCTTCGTAAAAGAAAGATTGAATTCTTCTTTGTTATTTGAATTAAAATTTAGTTTATTCTTCTTAAGTTTTTGGAAGAGTTCTCTGTAGTTTTGGTTAGAGGAATTGTTTTGGAAAGTTTCCGCAAGTATGTTTGTTATATCTTTTGTTTCTGTCTCTGTTATTTTTTTTTGTTATTTAACGTGAGATGGTTAAGAGAAGATGATAAATTCTTTCCAGAGATTTTCCTAACCATGTTCCAAACTTTTTTTTGTTTCGTATTATAGTTTATTTTGTTTACATAATCTTTCCAGGATTTCCTTTTGGCTTCCTTGATAACTCTACGTGCTACTGCTCTTTTTTGTTTGAAAAGATTTCAATTATGAGTTGTAGGTTGAGAGTTAAATTTCCGTAGTGCTGCTTTTCGTAGTCTTATTGCCTTTTTACATTCATCATTGAACCATGGTCTTTGTTGTTTGTTAGATCCATTGCTTTTTGGTATGCATGCTCTCGCAATGTCTATTAAAGTTTCTGTGAAGTATTCGATGGATTTGTTGGAGACTTCTTTGAAAGTTTTTGTTGGAATTTTTTTTATATTCTCTCCAATCTGCTTTATTTAGTTTCCATTGATGAAGATGGTTTTCAATTTCTTTTGAGTATGTCAAAGTAATTGGGAAATGGTCAATACCCCATGAATCATCTAGAACATTCCAATCGAAGTCCATAAGTGTAGACAAGTCACAAAGTGATAGGTCAAGCACTGAATGTGCCCGATGCAGGGTGTAGGTATGTGTTAGATTTCTTATTTAGTAGGCATAAGTCATTGTTGTTAATGATGTTTTCAAGATTTTTGCCTTTTTTATCAGAGTATTTAGATCCCCATATAACGTTGTGACTATTAAAGTCACCTAGTAATAAATATGGTCTTGGTAGTTGATCTATTAAGTTGTTTAGATCAGTTTCGTTTATGGGATCGTGTGGCGGGGTATAAATGGAGCGGATGTTGATGGTTCTGTGTAGAGTGGCCTTTGTAGCAACGGCTTGAATACGGGTCTTCAATTTTATTTTACTTTCAGGGATATCGTTTCTAATTAGTATCGATACGCCCCCTGATGCTCTTTGACTGGGGTTATGAATGTATTTATATTGTGTATATATTTTTTTTAATTTTATCATCAGTTTTTAGGAAGGTTTCTTGTAAGCAGATGATGGTGGGGAGATGATTCGTTATAAGCAGAAGTAACTCATTTATATTTGGCTTTAAGCCACGACAGTTCCATTGTCATTCTGTCTTATTTGTATTTTGTTTTTTTTGTTGTGTTTTTAACCCTTGGCTTTCTTTCGGTTCTGTTTGTTTAGTTAGAGATGTTGCTTTTGTTTTTCCACTTGATTCATTTGCTCTTTGTTTAGATGAAGACCGTTCCAATGTTTGAGATGGTTCTGATTGTTTTTTGCGTATTTTTGTCGGGACTTTTTAAGTTTCTCTGTCTTGAATGTCTTTCTTGGCTATCGGTTTCCATCAGTTCGAAATTGTTTTCATTTTCAATTAAAACGATTTCTGTTTTCTTTTTGCTGTGATGATTTTTTAACTGAGATTTCATTTTTGGAGGTGAGGAGTTATTAAATTTGTTTGAGATGTTTGGGAGATTTGGCATTTGCTGTTGCATGTATTCTAATTTTTTTGTAACCTCTTTGGTTTCGACGATCTGGTATTGAGGATTTTCCTTTAGATCTGACTTGGTATCAGTTCTAGTTGTTAAACAGTTTAAATTTTTCTTTAATATCTCTAGAAGTGATCTTAATTCTTCTACCAGATCGGACAGATTATTTTGTGGTGTTTCTTGTTTTTTAATGGAATTGTCTGTCCTTCTGACTATATTTGCATATGTTGATATATTCAAAGAACTCTCAACTATTCTTCTTGCCTCCGAGTATGATATATTTTTTGTATGTTTAATCAAGGATATTTTTTTTTTATTCCAGATTTCACATTCTTTTGAGTCTGCTGACTGATTTTGTTTGCAGTTGGCACATTTAACTGGGAGTTTACAGTCAATATGATCCCCGATTTCTCTACAAACTTTACATATTGATGGTCTGGTGCATCTATCCTTATGGTGCCCGAACTTTTGGCAGTTGTGGCATCTCAGTGGATTTGGTATATATATTTCCACTTTTTCTATTATATATCTAATTTATATTTCTGCTGGAGGTTTTGGAGTATTAAAAATAAGGATATATGTGTTTGTAGGAATTATTTGGTTGTTTTTTTTTAATTGATATTCTTTGAGCATCTATGACTCCTTGTTTTCTTAAGTTATTTTTTATTTCGTCTAGAGTACAGAGTGAGAGGTCTGGGCTTCTTACCACACCCTTTGAGGAGTTCAAGGAAGTGTGGGGGTAGGCCTTTATTTTAAGCTTGGCAAATATTTTGATTCAGTAAGGTATTTGCTGAAGTTTTATTTGAAACATCTACCAAAATGGTGTTGTTCCTTAGTTTTTTTTTTTTTTTTTTTTTTTTATTGAAGACGTTTTTATTAGAGATTTGATTGTTTTTTCCACAATGAATGGAGACAGTTTGGTGATAGGTGTATCCCCTATTGATTCCAAGACAATAAATCTAGGAAATTGTTTTTGGTCAAGATCATTGTCAGACTCGGTTTCGGAGTATAGACTCTCCAAACTGTCTTCCATATGGGGTCTTTTATTTTTATTTATAGCCATTGTTTTTTTTTAAATTTCACCTTCCTTGCTCCCCACCCTCCTCGGAGCCCATCAGTGGGAGATTTTAGGGGGGAAACCCATTCGCCCTATTATCCCAGGGATACAAGGAAAGGTATACTCACACTAATAAGTGGCCGCTAGCATTTCGGGTTTCACTTTGTTTTCACGACCCGTTATTTATGCAAATGTCAGTTAAAAACCCTATCGGTAACGGCTTTTTCTTACTAGTAGATTAACCCTTGCCACCGCCTTCTAATACTTACTTATAATCTATCTCTTGTTTGTGGCAAATAAAACCAGACCGGTTTTGTATAACATAAGTGTTTTAGTTTAAATGCGGGTAAGTATTAGTGCTTGACGTGACTACCGTCTAGCCCAGGTAAGCGCCAAAGTCATGTGTTGCATTACCATGTTCTTTTTGCACCTAGGCCATGGCTTGCTCAATCACCAGGATCCCGTCCCCAGACGACACGGGTCGCCACCCACGGCAAACAGGTGGCCTCATTGAGGGACTTTTACCCTCTGCAGAGGTGCAGTTGACGTATTCTGAAGCCCCGCCAACAGGGCTAGTTCTGCTTTTTGAAGGTCTTCCGAACGAGGATGATGTTCATCGTGATCCGTACCAAGATATAAAGGAAGAATGAAGCCTACATAATAGGCTTGTGTAAATGAACGACAAAACGGCGATTGGAATGTATAGTAATATTATAAAAACTGCATAGAGCTGCGAAGGATAAGGAAATATAGATGACAATAATTGTGTCCTCCTGAAGGGACATTATACATAAAAGAGACGCCATAGTTAGCTTACTGATGCGTGGCTGCATAGAAAAAACTGATACTCTGATACTAGTTAGTTTTATTACGAAGTTAACCATGACTAGTAAATAAAATAATCCGATGTTGTCTGGAGATAATAAATACAACCCTATGAATTTGCGGTAATTAGTTTTAAGCCTAAGATATTCATTATTAAAGCCCACAACATTATTAGTAGAATGTCCACAATACTTTTCTAAACATACCAGGACGTACATTTGCAATTATTGTATTTAAAACTTGTTCTATTAAAGTCGTCATCTTTCTATATGAGATTTCAGCATTTTCCAATATCTTACTTATTCGTAAACATGATAGAAAAAATACAATCATATGTGCATAGGATTAATTCATTTATCGTCATCTCAGTAACAAATCCTTCAGAGTTGACAAAGTAAACCTAGCAGATGCGCTTAGAATGGACCTCTACACAATGGTCAACTTCGGTAGGAAATGACACTAAAATATTATCGCTTCCAAAACAAAACTGCTCATATTTAACCACCATAGAGAAACTTTCCTGTCTGCTATCAACATGGCTGAAGATAGAGCCCTGGAGAGCAAAACATTGCACCTTTTTGGCCTCACGCTTTCAACTGACTTGAATTAGAGCAACTACATCAAATCAATAGCCTAATTTTCTTAGTAGTAGTCGTACTTTTCTTGCGTCTGACCAATTTCTGCAGTGAAATTCATATAGATCTTCGTACCTTCGGAATTAAGTTGCAATGGTTTTGTCTTCATCGGGTGCATACGTGAAATCTTCTATAGTGCTTCAAATAGCGTCTTGTGAGAGAACTGTTGCCGTCTATTTGACATTACACGTAGCAATAATTCTTGTAATTCAAGATGTTTCTGTTCGTTTTTCTTTTGCTGTTCAAATTGAATTTTCATAAGTTCCACAATGGTTGACTTAAAATCTTCCATGTTAACGTAATTTTGTGTAAGTATTTTCCTTTAGTGTAGCCTTATTTTTTGGTACCTGTGTACACCAAAAAAAAAAGAATTCCCTGTGCAGAACATGTGTCTTTGTTACCACAGTAAAGTTGATGTCAAAACAAAAATCCTTTTTTTTATATGTTCGCGTAGAACTTGTTTTTTTTAGAAATCTCTACGTAGAACTTGTTTTTTAGAATCTCCACGTAGAACTTGTTTCTTCAGTTTTCTCGTCGACACAGTTATGTGAGACGGTTAGCAAAAAGGTTTGACCGCGTAGAGAGTTGGTTTCTTGGTTTACCTCCTCGCCACTTGCAATGTGCGATGAATAGCAAAAAAAAAGGTATTATCTCCGCATAGAGAGTTCGTTTTTTTTTAGGGTTTCCTCGTCACCACTTGTTATGGTCCAGATTCCTTGTACCACGGTGATGATCCAAGGTTAGAACCAATGAAAGAATAACACGAACATAGATATGGAATACAAATATATATTACAACAGAAATATAATACAAAGAAGTAAAAGTATTAGTAATGACTATCAGAATTTGGTTAGAGTGAATTATTTTGTCTCGACAAGTATCACTATTCCAGTGTCCTTACAATATGCTCTCAAATATCTCTCCTCGTCTTACAAATCTCCTATATACCACTTGAGCGGCGCAGTTTTATAATGTCAGGAATAGTCCATTATTATTATTATTATGGGTAAGTTCCCAAGGTGAAATGATTAAAAAAATGTGTTTTTGTTGGGATATACTCAGGCTTTGTCGAATAAAATGTATTCCGTCTGTGATCGACTCTGGAGAAATATCCAAACAGGATGCACTGAATACGCGGAGATAAGGACTTCATTTCAAAAGACACTGAAACAATCAGTTCTTTGTTAACAAACGAAACTAAGCAGAATGGAAACAAGAGCACAATTATATGTTATAGTCAGAAAAAGAAACATTTCTAGGATATTTAAGGATAAGTGACATTGGGGAATCAGAAACACAATACATACCGAAAACAATAATAAAAGAGAATATATCTACGAGCTATGTATAAACGTATGATAGACTTGGAGTAAAAGTATAATGACACTCATTGCAAAGGAAGTTGTGGAGGTCATGCTTGCAAGTGTTTTGAAGAGAAAAATGACATAAAAGTAGTCCGTATCAGTGTACTGATTGAAAATGAAGTGCGAGTACTATAAGTTATTTAATAAGTAGATGTTAGGAAATTAACGTTTTCTAGGAAAATAAAATTGGATTTTTCATTGTCGCAATATCTACAAACGAAATTAGATGACGTTAAAGATTGTTTGGGTAATAGAAACTAATATATATATATATATATATATATATATATATATATATATATATATATATATATATATATATATATATATATATATATATACAGGAAAAAGACACAAAAATCCTATCATTCGAATGAATTACAAAGGTCATAAATTAAAATATATATTTATTTATTCCCTCTAATGATCAGTGATATACAGGTATGAAAATTTTAATGTAACATCATCAACATCATCATTGCTTGACTTCGAAAAACGAAAATCACGAGGGAGTCAGTACACGCCGCTTGCAGGAACGTTTGTGACTGATATATCCAATGCGGGGCAGACATACTCAGTCGCAGTAGTTGCAGCTAAATGTTAGGCCTGGGCTAAGTGGTATAGCATGGCAGTACTTCCTCCTCTGCCTGGGTGAGACGCCAGGCGTCAAGGTTCTCAGTTGGGGTTGACCATTGACAAAGGTTAGTGTGACAGTCACCAAAGTTTTTTTTCAAGCAATCAATGAATCACTTCTTTAGTGTCCCTCTGTTACAATAGCCCGTGAAGTGCTCCCTATACAACAAAATTTTAGGCGGACGATGATTTTCCACCCTGGAAACATGTCCAGCCCAGCGCAGCTCGAAATTTAGCAGCATGATGTCTATGCAAGTGATCTTCGCCTTTTCAAGAAATTCTTTATTAGAGACGAAGTAACTGCAGTGTATGTTAAGGATCGGGCGGATGCAGCGCTGGTAGAACCGTTCGAGGAGTCACAGATGGTTCTGTAAGTGACCCATAACTCTGAGCTGTATAGGAGAGTAGGGAGGACGATAGCTGTATGTACCCTGCTTCAAGTGTCCGTTGCAAAGCCCATTCGGTGTAGGCAACATGGGCAGCACCGGCAGCAAAACAGAGGTCACGGATAAATTGCTCCAGCATCTTCCTCTTGGATTTTAATCGTCGTAGGCCACCATCGAGAAGGTATCTGATTTTGACTCCGTCCACCTCATCTTCCATGGTTCGCTTGAGCATCATGCTGAGGAAGATAGTGAAGAGAGTCTGTGCCAGAACGCAACCCTGATTTACACCGTTGGTGAGCGAGAAGGCCCATCTAAAGCCCCTTGTTTTGCGCTCCAATACGAAAGTTTTAGATTTTTGGGGGGTTTAAATCTGACAGTGCAGATGATTTGGAAAGATTGGCTATTACGAAGTTGTTTGGAGTGATCACTAGTGATGGCGACGTTAAGCCTCCATTCATATTCCCACACCATGCCTCACAAGAAAGATAACACACCATGGCTGTCAGACAATTTTTGCGACGACATAACCCCTACATCTGCCTCCCTAACTCCAAAGGCTGCAACCAATTTGATTATTATTCGTGAGGCGCAGTTGAGCGAAAGACTAACAAAGTTCCTCGTAACACTAAAGATGAATTGAAGGCAAGTATTATGGCTAGCATTCACTAACTTCAACAAGGAGTCCGTCTAGAAGAGTTGCAAGTTTTTTGGAGGGTTGAAACCAGTGGCGAGTTTATTGAATAAACTTAATCCTTAGTAATTTTAAGATATTGTTGCATAATTTTGGCAAATATATCTGTTAAAATGAGATATCAGTGTTATTTTCAGTTTTGCGTAATTTGTACGATCATTTTCCCTAGTACCCTCTCCTGATGAATCGCTGAACGCTCAATAAGGTCTTGTCTTGAACGTCTACTGGGTCTCATGATCAGCTCAGGCCTCAAGCGGAACATCAAGACGGAGTCATTATATTGTAGGTTAACATGAATTAAAAATATCAATAATCTTAACGGTTTGTTTTGGAAATGATGGACGCTAACATATACGTCTAGAAGATTGTTCAACTTGTTCTGACACCACACCAACAAAAGTAAGACAAAATGCTGTCCCAGCAGAATAACATCTGCACACATAGCAACAGTACTCTTCAAGAAATTCAACTGCCCCACTTGATGAAAGACGAACTTGTTCGTCTATTCCAAATCCCAGAATTGCTACATTGTCTCAAAGGATGAAAATAGCGTGGTCTAATGTGTAACAGGAGGTTAGTCTCAATCTGTAGCATCGTATGGATACAATAATACAGGTCTATCTTAACGCCCGAGGAAAACCGATTTTGTTAGCACTTTTCGGACGTTGTCAATCATTGCCGCCACATAAAGTTTACTATCTATACTTGGCTTATTAAGAAATACTCTTGTGTGGTCTGCGTTTGCATATTTTATAGCTTGCAATACCGTGTATTCATTTTATTACAACAGATTCCATCCAAAACCAGGCTTACAGTCGTATCAAGTTGAAACACACCAAAGTTAAGCAGTGTCGAGCTTGGCCAGTAAATGGGTGACCGCTTGGAAATACCAGGTGATGAAGATTGAATCCGCGATTAGTGTAATGGGTTGGGATCATTATATTCGTTTACGCGCAAAAAGTCTCGTGAAAGCTATGAATTGACATCTTCCCACGATACCTATTTGTTAATTAGTATGGGTTTCAATAACTAAATATCTATTTAAAGAAAATTCACTGCATCTGAAAATATTTTCTAGCTTTAAATAAACTGCAAAAAGGTTGATAAGCTGCAAGATATAAAGAAATCAATAATCATAAAACTCCGCACAACCAAGTCTACCATATATGTGAGAATCGATAAAATCTGGCTTTTCCCAAGGGCATTGGTGTGAAAGTGAACGCAAAAATGGTTGAAATTTGATGTTGGTGGACCGAATCTAGTTTCCCCGTCTCAAGCTAACCACACATCTATAAACATATCTTGAAGTCGCTACTCACTTAATTTTGAAAATGTGTATGTATTGACCCGCGTAGGGGATCATTTACGCTAATCCAACTATATTTTCTGTGTCTTTAATCTTGAGTAAATTAAACACGTATTCAGTGCAATACGCTTTTATTTTCCATCATTACGTACATACTTGTGTGGGTGTTTGTGTGTGGAGGTCGATCTGTGTTTGTGTGTAGGTGGCTCTGTGTGTGTCTGTATGCGTGTGCGCACGCGCGTGCTAGCGGACAAAGTTATTTGAATTTGTTGAATTTCTCCATCATACTTTCGTAGTTTAGATGAAAAATATCTGGATTACATTTACAAGTTAAATTATACTTAAAACTTCTTCCTTTTATTTTGAACTAAAATAATTGCTTCGAAAACTTTACAAATTAAATGATATATTTCATACAAGGACATTTGTTGTCCTCTTTCTCAACTACGCTTCGGACATGATAATGAAAAGGGTTGAGGTCTGTGCAGTTAGGTGACCAGATGTAAGGGATGATGTTATCGCAAAAATTGTCACACAGCCATGTCCCTGTTCTTCATCTTGTGTGGCATGATGCCAGATATTCGCTTTTCATGCAGCCACCTTCTTGACCCAGGACAGCACTACCTCCTCAAGGCACTTCATGTAGGCTTCCGTGATGAGTCTTAAGCCACGTGGGATGATGAATAGAGGCGTAACATCGCCATCATTAATTTTGAATGAGCTTGGTCAGGTTATGCTTGAGCTGACATCGTATTCCAAAAATTTAACTTTGAAATTTAAAATGTTTGTGTATCTTCAGCATTTCTCGATGCATATATCTATCGAAATTGATTCCACCTCTCTCTCTCTCTCTCTCTCTCTCTATATATATATATATATATATATATATATATATATATATATATATATATATAATTGGGTCTAGCATGAAACAGTCCATCGCCTCTGAGTATTGACTTTAATGTATTTTTGTATTTTTGTATTTGCATACGATCTATTTCTGATATTGCGCACTTCATGCCATAAATATAGCACACCTTAAAACTTTCTTTCTTCATATATATATATATATATATATATATATATATATATATATATATATATATATATATATATATAAAACAAATGAAAACTACAGACAAAAGTTCATTTTCTCCATCAAGATATTCATTTCTGTAGTTTAGTGCTAGCAGCAAGCAGAAATATTTCTCCTCCCGATGATGGCCATTTCGTCGAAACTAGTCGAGGAATCTAAATGGAATAATAATAAAAAAAACGAAAGAATATTAATCTACAACCCAGTGTGTCTGAAGATTTTAATTTTTTAATTTTTATTGTTCAATATATATATATATATATATATATATATATATATATATATATATACATGTATATGTGTATGTGTGTGTGTGTGCCTGTGTATGTATGTATAAATATGGATATATACCAAATAATTAGATATTAGCAACGGTATATTCACACGTTAGACTGCATACACAGGGAAGCGAGTAAATACTTAATTTAATATAAGGTGTAAATAAAACAGTTCCCAATGAGGTTAGACAGAGCTAAGTAGTATATATTAATAAATGTAAATATACCTCCGTTCGAAGTGAAACTTAATGTTTCGTAGTTTTAATATCTCAACAGGCACGAACTATTACTTTTGTTAATGCTGCGTCTCATGGGAGGAACGCTGAATTAAACGCAGATTCAAAGCCCAAAGTTAGTATATACTTAATATATTATTGGGGTGAAAATACAAAATGGAGAGTGTAGGTAGGGGATATTGTAAAAGGAAAACATAGATAACATCTTAAAGTTTAAAAGAATAACGTCAGATAACACGTTAAGTATTAATAGACGTTAAAATGGTAATCAATATGTAAGCTAAAATATATAAAATGCATGTGGTATTTGGATAATTTATCTCTCCTAACCTGGACCATAACAAGGCCTCAAGAGGGCCTTCCCCTGGGAGGAAAAGTCCCTCTCGAGGAACTCAAGGATTATTTTTTCCAGCAAACCAAAGTTGCATCGGTCGCCTCGGCCGGAAAAGTGTGTAGATTTGGAGGGAAAATTCCAATTTACTACCGATGTACAGTCATCTATTTTAATATTCCAGTAAAATGTTGAGAATGCCGTGTCATTTGCATATTGTTTATTGTTAAGAGCTATTTTATGGTGGTAACACCGGGTTTTTCAGTGGTAGGCTGAAATAAAACATTTTGTCTCGCATATTATGTTTAATGCTAGCCTTGTACATGATGACTACATTTATGATTTATTAGACTGTTTATGCTTTTTTCCCACAATTATACATTCTTATGTGTTAATATTGTTATTGAAGTTTTATTGGCATTCTTACTAATGTTTGAATTGTATTCTAGTTTAACTTTGTGTTTACATTTATTTAGAACATCTACATATTTAGTTTTATATTTGTCAAAAATAATTTTGTTGTTAGAGTTAAGTGAGTAGGTGGGTGGCTGGATTCTTTGCTATGTAGTTATGTTTATAGATCTCTCTAGTATAAGGCATGTGTACTCCTATGGGTAAGTTGAAAGTAGTGTCTAGACAGTTGATCACCTTGGCGTTGATGTTAGTGGTAATATTCAGTCCGTGATCGTTGAAGAATTTAATGATTTGTTTACTGAATCGGTCTGTTTGTTGTGGATTAGTTTTGCGTATGAGGATAACTCCGTCATCTCTGTACAGACCAGTGGTCTTATTATTGACAGTATACCTAAGTTTCCACAGTAATACAATGACAACAAATTCTCAAGCTTCTACGGAATCGAACGCTACTATCACTATAGAGAAGCTTGTATTGTCTGTTTTGGTCCACATAGAACCATCGTGATATAGAATGGGTTTCTGGGCTTGTTTAATGATGTTGACTTCCTGGTCGGTGATGGGGCAATAATTCTTGGCCAGCGTTATAGCAGCCATTAACAGACGGGTAGAAGTTGGCGATGTTGAATTGCATGAAGGTGCATTCATTTTCATTTTATTTATATTAGAGAACCAGTTGATGGCATCTTTAGTATTCTTCTAGTGGTTGACCCCTGTGGCATTCTAGTGTATTTGCAGGCTCGTTCTAGTAAAGCCTGGCTGATCTTCCTTATGTTATTCTTGGAAGGATTAAGCAATCGGAACTGCGGGTTGTTGGGAAAATTATCTTTATGGTCCTTAACCCTAATAAGTTCAGTGGCTGTAATTCGTGCCTCGTTGTTAATATCATTTTCCCATTCAGCTGGGGACTTTCTGATATATTTTATTAAATTCTTTACACATAGCTTTTTGGTAGTCGTCGTAGCAATATAGATTATCAGTGGTATAACATTTCATAATGATTTCATAAGTATTAAGTATCTTGGCAATGTCTTTTTTTCATATTTCCCTGTAGATTATTATATTTAGTTGCGTGTTTGATGTTGTTTATGAGAGCGTAGAGGTTTTTTTTGGGTTTTTTTTTAATCACAAGAGAAGATCATCGTTAGGTGGGGTTTCTGAAATCAAAAGGTGCATGTTCGTTATGGTGTTCCCTTTTGGCGAAAAATAGCTTCCATCTAATTCTAATCACGACTCTGTATGTTGTGTAATTAGCTGAGTTCATATTGGTTCTTTTCAGGGACGATCATGTTTTTGGCGGAGTAGTGCAGAATAAAAATTTCCATCGCCCAATAACCTCTGTGGTAAAGTATATAGCTTGAGATACACCAAAGATAGTGCTCAACATAAAGGAGCAATTTATAAGTGTAAATGGGGATATAATCCAAATAATTAGATATTGCACCTGTATTTACATGCGTTAGTGTGCATACACATGTAGACGAATATACATTTACTTAATTTAATATAAGGTGTAAATGAAACAGTGTTCAATGTGGTTTGACATAGCTGAGAAGTATATATCAATAAATATATATATATACCAACGAAAATACAAAATATAGAGAGTAGGTAGGGGGCTATTGTAAAAGGAAAAACAAATGCAGGATTAAAGTTTAAAAGAGAAATGCCGGGTAACTTGTTAAGTATTAATGGACGCAAAATAGTCCCCTACATAGTACACTCTACATTTTATATTTACACCTCAATAATATATTAATTTTATATATTAGGTTGTAGCAAAAATAATGACGTAATAATGTCGTTTTTGACGTATTTTTAACGTCAAAAAACGACATTATATAAATTTTGAGCTTTGAATCTGCGTGTAATTTAGCTTTCCTCCCATGAGACTCTATAACAATATTGAGAAGGAAATGTCTTTTATGAGTTTTTTCCAGTGAACCAAACTTTTGACTGGAAGAAATATTGGTGCGAATTAAACCACTAATGAAATCACTAAAATGTGATCGTAATGAGTTAAGAAAAAATACGTAATATTCCATCAGAGAGCTATCGCTTGTTTCTTAGGTGACCAAGAAAAATTCGATGCAGCTTGGGTCGGTTGTCTTCACTCACCTCGGTATTCAGGTGATGTTTTACCTTTTGGTTTACTTGTTTCTATTAGTAATTACAAAATTCTCGTAACAAAAATAATTAAATTTGCATAAAATACTTTAAAATGCACCATTCTTTGCTGTACACTATAAAATTGCCAATGGTGGATTAATTAAAATGTTTCTAGACACGGACACGGGGAACCGAATCCTGCCGGCGAGGACATATTTTTTTTAATAAAATTTTTACAAAGACGGTAGACGAAAGAAAATTATCTTTAACAAATAAATGGGGTGTCAACTCAAATATGAGTATCAATTAAAAATAACATTTGAAATGGTAAAATCGTCCGGATTAATAAATAAAAAATCTCCAATACAGCTTTAGAAATTGTTTACGTTTCAATATGGAACTGAGCATATATGAAATATCGAGAGTCTATGACAAGAAGGGTTTCGCTATTCAGCCTTGTTTGATTGAGACGGTATAAAAACGTCATAGGGACCCAGGTTCAAATCCTGTTCGGATAGTGCATATTTTTCTTTCATATTTCTCGAATATTCAGACTGTTGGGTGAAAATAAAGAAAAATTCTGTTTAATAAATAAATGGAACGCCTAATCAAATACGATAAACACACACACACACACACACACATATATATATATATACAATTTGAAGTTATACATGAAACTATTGCGTATATATATATAAACAATGGCTATGAATATTCTTTTTTATTATAAAACGTTATCTATGAGATAATATAAGACTTACCTTATATAAGATTGTAAGAATTGTCACTAACGTAACGTGGATAACATTCGGAGTTCATTCACTTGGTCTCAAAAGACAACAACTCTGTAAAAAAAAGAAAATATATATATATATATAAGTTAACACTCATTACATTGACTGCAGCTAATGTAATTTAACCAGAATCGGCAAAGCAGCATATTTGAGAGCTTACAATCAAGTCAAAGACAAAATAAAAATAGAATAGATATAAAAAACTGCATGAGAAAATTTGCAGACGTGATAGCATAACACTTGCTGCCTGTTGTTAATGTCATTATTTCTCTAAGTATACTTCATTTAATTACTGTTGCAACCTGAATGTTACCGTCAAAAGTTAGTAATTTAAGGAATGTCGAATAATAAATATCAATTTCTTCGAATACAATCCCTTGGTTTATATATTGCCAATAAAATATCAAAATCTTTCACACGTCCGGTTAGAGCTGGGAGTGTCATAACGTAAACCTTACGCCAATTCTCCAGTAATTTACGCGATGAGTCCAAGGGAAAATTCATACACATTCATATATATTTATATATATGTTTGTTTGTGCATGTGCATGTGTGTATGTGTGTGCGAGTGAGTGCGTCAGCAGTTTATGTGCGTGTATCTGTGTGTGTGTGTGTGTGTGTGTGTGTGTGTGTGTGTGTGTGTGTGTGCAATGCATTTTGGCTCATAGTTAATCATCTTCAAGAAAAGGAGGCAGAAGAGCGTTTATGACGGCCAGGAGTTTGAAATAAAATGTTTATATGCTATGGCGGTCAGGTGACTGAAATAGCCATATGATTCAAACACAATTTCACACCCCTACGTCAAGATTAGTACAAATTTTAGTGATAATGAATCGCTGTCATTTGTTATGAAGTGCCTCCAAGTGTTTTAATCCTATTGTTTTTATAGCATTTGGGTTGGCAGATTACTATTGCATTTTCGATCATAATCTGCCTGTTAGTAGACACAGCGTTGTAGACTTGCGTTAGATTTATATATGACACTCTGAGAGTTGAAAGGATGTGCTTCAATTAGTATAGAATACACCTGAATACTTGAAAGGTACTCTATTTCCGTATGTTCATTCCGATAGATTAGGTAAATTGATATGGAAAAGTTATAACGAATTACCCTAATTTATGATTTTGCAGTTTCTATCATTAACTATAGGTGAGATGTGAGTTTGCTCGATCATCACAAATCTCAAATTCTTTAGAATGGCCAACATAGTTCATAGTCATGTGTGGTCATAAATTGTCCTGTAGAAAGAGCACAGCTTTTATTATTATTAAAGACACCTTTAATTGGGACAACAATTTACATGTGTTTTCTACCTAAGCATTTAGCCGTTCAATAATTACTTAGAGGGTCTAATATAAAAGCCTAATTTATATTCATTCCTGAAACAATTAAAGACACATGGTAAGAAATCTAAGCTATGAATATTCAACTTTTCCCCAACTAAGTCTCAAATACAAAAGACCAATATTTTCCTATTCCAGAACCAAATAAATGTTTACAATTTAAAATATAGGCGATCAATATTTACCTTTCTCAATATAAGATACTAATAAATATTAAAAAAAATAATTTCGATATTGAATACCCGCAAAAGAATTGGTATGTCGTACAATCCACAAACCAAATTCCAATATTTTGAAGCTGTAACGATCACCAACGACCAGTTGTCTTGATATATATATATATATATATATATATATATATATATATATATATATATATATATATATATATATATGTGTGTGTGTGTGTGTGTGTGTGTGTGTGTGTTTGTGTATGTGTGTGTGTGTGTGCGTGTGTGTGTGCATGTGTGTGTGTTGCTATTATAGCGTAATGTCTAGCGAGGCATTTGCGAACTACTACAAATGAAAATGCTCAGGTAAAACAATGACCTCTTTACTGTTTTTTTTTAAATTGGATCAAATGATTTTACAAATATTAAAATCACTATTTGATGATTTTTTTTATTTTTTGAATGAATTTTGTAAATGATTTTAATACATAACCAGTTCACTGCCTTTAACCCTAATCCTAACTCCTAATCCTAACTCCTAATCCTAACACCTAACCTAACATATTTCATACTTCCAGCAGTTGATAAAGATCATAGTATAAATTGAATAATAGATATAATATTATAGTAGAAAATGAACGATAAATATCATACTATAGTCGCACCATACATATTTATTAAAATTATGTGTCGGTTTTGTGAATGAGATTTATTCTAATATCATAGGTTCTTATTTTTACGGTTTTCTGTTCATCTTCATGTAGCTTAGACTTTCTTGGTGCCTACATTTTGCACTCAGATGTACTCTCCATACAAAAAAATATTCTTGACTTGGACCATTTCACGTTTAAAAGGCAGCAGACAACACTACTTCAAAAGTATCCAGTTTTGTGTCTACCAAGTTGCTTTATGTCTTTTAATATTTAATCCTACCTTTTTACATAGGATGTAGCAAAATTGTAGAATAAATATGTTGCCTAAAGGAAATGGAAAACGAAACAAATTAGAAATACTATGAAAGTTCGGTTAGCAGGCACTTATTATATTACCTAATTGTTTGGGAATAAAGCTTTACGTGGTGTATTATTTAAATATATACTAGAAATAATCATTTTATTTAAATTAATTCACGTTAGCGCAGTAAAGACATTACTTTTTCTTTGTTAAGATATGTAATTTGGTACATTCAGAACTAATCAATTTTAGGTCACTTTATTAGAAAGATGTCCTGGTCATTACAGTAAGAGATCGGAATGTAATACAAAAGAATAAGGAATTTTGGAGATGTCAAACTGTAAACAGTTTCAAGGAATTACTGCCGTAAAGGAAAACGGGTCAAGAGTAAAAATGAATAAGTGTTTTTTTTGTTGTTTTTTTTTTTACGCTAATTAATGATTAATGTTCTCTATAAGTGGGGGGTCGTTTCTTTTTCAATTTTTCATTTTGAGATTTTCAGAAGTTATTGAGATCTTGCATAAATTAATGCACTTCTTTGAAAGTTAATATATATACCAACGATAGCAAAATTTCTCAGAGACAAAAAAAATGAAGACGGATGCATATACAGAAGAGAAAAATGAAAGCGGCTTAAAAAATAAATGTTCACAGATAAAATATTGGAGTTAAAGAAGATATGAAAGAAAAGTAAAATGACAAAAAGAAGAATAAATAAACTGCAAGGTCAGTAAGGCCATAGATTCAGAGATGCGGAATATAACAGGGAAGATGCCATTTTGAAAGAAATTAAATGTCAAGCTGAAGAAAAATTAATTTTTTAAAGAAAAAATAAAGGGAAAATACCAGTAAATAGAAAAGAAAGAATAATTCATTATTGGACTGACCAAAAAGTTATTTCGCTTATAAAGTAATAGATTTATTTAATAAAACGAACTATCTTTTTGGCCAAAGATAAATTGGGGATTTTTTAAAAAATTTTACGTGTGTAGTGCAACATACACCTGAATAAGATCACAAAGATCAGTGTATAGTGCTATCTTCCTTGCTACTCCCCTATACGTCCCAGAAACGTGGGTCACCTACAGGGACTACATACGATTGCTGTAACGGATACAGCAACTTTGCCATCAAACAATCCTTAACAGCTACTCAATTGACTTGGTCACCAATATCGAAGTCCTTGAAAACAGCAAGTTTAACAGAATAAAGGTCATGCTGCTGAAGTCCCAGCTATGCTGGACTAGACACGTTTCCAGGATGGAGAATCATCGGATGCCTAAAATTTTACTGTACGGCGAACTCTCCACTGGTATCGCGGCACTAAAGAAGCGATCCCAAAATTGCCTGAAAAAATCCTTTGGTGCGTGTCATACAGATGATTGCTAAACACCAACAGTGCTGTCTCTTCCTTTGAAAATAGCTACAGGGCCACTCTCAATGAGAAGAGGCAGAGTGAGGAGTACATCATGATATGTCATATATATATATATATATATATATATATATATATATATATATATATATATATATATATATCCCTGACAATCGGCTTAGGTGAAATCTTGGTAGGTTTGTCTGGCTTTTTAGGTTTAACTAGGTCTGCTCTACTTAACGTATTGAGCACTTTATTTAGTTGTGTTGCGTACTTGTATCGGAATTTTTTTCTTTGGAATTGAACTTACATGCTAGACGATTATTTTCGGCTGACGTACATGTTCTTTCTTTTGTTATACCTTTTTTACCTTTGGTATTGGTTTGATTATTCGCAAATCAAGACACGGAAGGTTTTCCGGACGAGTATATTTTCTTATACTAATAAGATTATTACTATTATATATATATATATATATATATATATATATATATATATATATATAGACACACACACACACACACACACACACACACATACATATATATATATATATATATATATATATATATATATATATATATATATATATATATATATATATATATATATATATAACTGGGGTTGTCGGGAAAGTTCATTCCGACTTTTATTTTTTTCATGTTAGAACAAGTCAATTCCGATTAGAGCACACTTCAAGCTATCTCTTGAGAAAAAATGTTTAAAATTAGTTAATTCGTGTCAATGTTTCATTTCTATGACAATAGATATGGTGCATTTTAGACACTTGATTTTTTTACCGTTTAGGCAAAAATGCCTCGCAAGTATATAAAAAAAAGTTATATGTTGTGCCCAGTGACTGTGCTTTAGTTCACTCAACAATACGAAAGTCGGTCTGTGTTTTGAGTTGGTGATTGCAACCTTATTGATGAAGAACGCTCAGACAGACTCCCCATAACAGATGACAACGAAATAAAGACATTGAGAATAACGCGAATTAGGCGATATCCATGAGCACTTAGTTAAGATCAGGCATTCAAATCGCTACGATGTTTGGGTACCATATTGTCTGGGTGAAAAAGATCTTTTGGATCGTCTCTCATATGTCATGAAAATGCAACATTTTTAAAGCAAATTTTGACAGGTGATGAGAAATGGATTGTTTACAATAATGTTCAACGAAAAGACCCTGGGGTAAACTTTAGACACCTCAAAAACAGATCTTCATCTGAAGGAAGTCATTTTGTGCATCTGATTGGATTGTAAAGACATCTTGTGCTATGAGCTTCTGCCAAGTAACCAGTCAATTGATTCTGAAAAGTACTGTTCACAACCGAACCAATTAAAGGCAGCAATTCAAGAAAAATCCCAGAAATGTCGAACAGGAAAGGGGTTGTTTTCCTTCAGGATAGTGTCAGTTTTCACGTTTCTTTGGCGACCCGGCAAAAATTGTTTCAACTTGGTGGGGATGTCTTAGTCCACCATCATATTTACATTGACATCGCTCCTTCGGATTTTCATTTATTGAGATACTTGCAAATGAATCTCACTGGTAAAAATTTACATTCTTAGTAAGACATAAAAACAACTTAACAAGTTATTTGCCGAGAAGCCACCGAAATTCTGAGAAGATGGTATATTTAAGTTGAAGGAAAAACGGAGAATGGTTGTGCAACGAAATACTTATTTAATTGAATAAATATTTAATGCCATCATTTTGTTTTCTGTTTAATTTCCCTAAAACTCGGCATGGACTCTCCGGACAACACACACACACACACACACAGATATATATATATATATATATATATATATATATACACTTTGATTTTAAGTTTAAATAAAGTTTACGATAGATGGCGCTGTGTTGTCATTGAACCAGGTTACATTTATCATTGGTATATATTTGTGGCTAGTATGTCTTTAACGGGTAACCTGTTTAATAGTGAACTAACTGAGAATTGTTCCGTTTAACAATGACAGTATATTCATGTCGTGGGCACGCAGATACGATTTTATATACGGCTGCGCGAATGTTAATGAACGTGAGGCTGCACTGCTGTATCATATTGCGTTTCCAGACCGAAGGCAGACGAGTCATCAAACTTTTGCTGCTGTTTAAAATCGTGTTGCTGAGACAAGATCCGTGGCAACACAAACTATGGATCGAGTCAAACAGACACATCTTAAAAGCGGTCGGAGACGATCTACGTAACAACACTCGTCAACAGGACCTAGCATGTCGTACACACATATTGCTGCATGGAGGTTACCTCAAGATGATGTATCCGTATCATTCTGCAGAGTCTTTCGCTGTCTGATCACTCACCACTGGATAACTTTTGACGATGGTATTTTGCACAAACTGCCGATCCATTGTTTGTCTCTTCAATCTTGCTTACGAATAAGTCGTCATTTTCAAGAGATGAAATGACAAATTTACATCACCTTTTGAACGTATGTTTATATGGACTTTTGTCTTTGTTTTGGTATGCGGAACCTACCGCCAAAAAAAAAAAGAAAAAGAAAGCAGTAAAATAATTAGGGAGACAAATGAAAAAAAATATTAAAACTGAAGGAATCGAAAGAAAGTGAAAAACAGTGATCAGGTGATCAAGAATTCAAACGATATAAAAGAAAGCAAGGAAAAGAAAGGGAATTTCACATACCATTATAGCTAAAATAACCAGTAAAAAAATGCAGGAAGGAAAAATGCCATTCTTTAAAGGCATTTTAACATAGAAAAATGCAGCAATACATCATCTCGTACTCACAATGAACCAATTGATTAAAGTAACTGTTATGGCGAGCAGTATAAGGAGAAGACACGTTCTCCCAAAATATTGTTCGAGTTTCCATCAGTCTTATGAGAGAGCACTGAACTGAAAAACCCTAAAAATTATGAAGATTTGAAAAGAAAGGAATCAACTTGGAATGCTGTGAAACAGTAGTCAAGAAATCAAAATCCATTCAGATGACAGATTTAATAATATTGCTGTGGGATGGGATTATAATTTAGAGTTTTATTTTATAGTAAAAAACAATAAAGTTGAGAATGATTTGTTACTGGTTATGTTTTGAGGGATGTCATAAATCATATAATTTGGGGAAAATAAGTGAAAATGATTAAATTTAGAAACATATTCCGAATGCTGACAGCTCTGAAGATTTACAGATTACAATTGTAAGGGTTTTAAGGAGACGGACTTTAAGAATGGATTCCTCCTCTACCATAGAGCTAGAAAGTGATCTCTGAAAACATGTCTGCTACATCGATTTTATTCTCTCTTTCTCTCATTGCGATATCCCTTCAGAACGTGGGAAATAAAGGCTCTCCATAATTCCCTATAATTTTAGTTATTGCTTGATTCTTTCAAATTCCACATTTTATTTATTGTACTTGTTCCATCATTCATTCCCTCACTCACTAGTGTCCAGTGGTTTTCTCATGCCTTTCCCTAATATTTTGTTCTTCGATGCGACCATTCAGTGTTAATTTCTCCAATGCTTCTGGTCATTGTCATGTTAACATTCATTGGTAGAACCAAATTTCTGCTGCTTCATGTCTTTTCCTAATCTGTGAAGAAATTGTTCAGGTTTCATTGCTATACATGAGAGTAGACTACATAGCAGTCCAATATTATTCTATTTGCATGTAATAGCATTTTATTATCTTTTAATGCGTTGCTCAGTTTCTGAAAAGCACCTTTTGATATTTCTACACCCCTCCCTTCCCCTGGATGATTGTGTTCCACAATTCCGCGTCTCTTACTGTACAGACCAGATACTTCATTTTCTACTATTGGTTGATTTTGACGTCTCATTTACATAGCTCACACATTGAAATGTCCGGTTTATTAGCCGCTATGTTTTTTTCTACAATTAATGCTTATTCCTTTTCCTTGTTTACTTCAAAGATCCTAGCGTAATAATCATTACACAATATTTTGTGAAATGTTTTTCTCATAAGAGCGCAGCCGAGACATAAATATGCTCTGCACTACGACTAAAAGAAATGGGGGCTAAATAAGAATAAAAAAAAATACAATTATCCTATAAACAGATCACACTGAAACCCAATTCGTCGCTCGAGTTTCGATGAGAGAAAAACGAAAACTGATCAGATGATTTTACAAAATATTTTTCTTCTCTTTTCTCCTCGTATTCCAATTTAATGTGGCTGTTGTTTCCATGTTTTCGTTTTAATTTCCTCTTCTTATTTCTTTTTAAAATATGCTTACTTATACAGTGATTTTCCAAGCGTAGGTTAGATGTTCCCCAAAGCCGAAAGTATAGGGCACTCAGTGAAGATGGAATTAACTACTCAGTTGTAATTGTTCTAGCGAGAGAAGATTGTTAACCATTACACCGCACCGAGATAACCTTGCCTGCTTATATAGTATTGAATGCAGTTTTTAGGTTATTTTTTGTTATTATGGTTATATTAGGTTGGTGCAAAAATAATGACGTAATAATGTCGTTTTTTGACGTTACAAAATACGTCAAGAAACGACATTATTACGTCATTATTTTTGCACCAACCTAATAATATAAGAAACAGCCGTCATGTGTGACCTACGATGGACGGCATCATGCGTTCAATCATTACATACAAATAAAAGAATGCTGAACTGCTATCTAATCTAACCCATATAATAATTGCAAATTTCACTGTTTCAGTGTGACACTGTCAAACTTTTTCAATTGAAGGGACATAACTCTCTAAATTTCAATAGCACATATTCCCAATTTTCATTACTGCGATTGTTTTCGGCGATTTCTTTTTACGTGATTTTTTGCGACGAATATTTTTGTACGATAACAATTTTTTAACTTGGAAATAAATCTGGGAATAATCGGAATGAATTGCGAAAACCAGCGTAAATTTTGGAATAATCTGAATGAATTGCGTAAAAGAAGTCTTGAAAATATATTAAATTGTATTTATACGCGAAAGCGAAAAAGTCATTCTCAACGTACCCTGAAAGAACGATATGATAAAAGAAAACTATAGTAAACTCACTTACAACTCAGAGGTAATAAAGGAAAAGTAAGTTAGATTGGTCAGACACTACTGGAGAAGCAAAGGATAGCTTATTAGCGAAGCACATCTCTGGAAAGATTTCTGGATTTAACAGCATTGAACACCTTTCGAACATATTAAGCAAATTAAAGGATATTATTAATTATGTAATAGGTTCGAACTCCCATAGATGGCCAAGACGAATAGTTTCAGGAAGTTAAGCATAGCCAAGTGATTCCTACAAGATTATTATTATTATTATTACTATTATTGTTGTTGTTGTTGTCTTTTCTTTAATTTCTAGTGTATACTCAGTATTTTCCGGGTCCTGAGCAGCGACCTATGCTCAGAAATGACATCATGACATTTTCACTGAGAATCACTCATATTTTACATTGATAAAATCCTCCGTAATGTGTGGGCTGCACTTATTATTATTATTATTATTATTATTATTATTATTATTATTATTATTATTATTTCGTCCTATGATTTCTTTTGTATTTTGAGTCCCAATCAGAAACTTAAGGTCAGAAATGACTTCATGACATTTCCATTGATCATTTTTGTAAAAGAAAAAAAACTAAGTTCACACATATTTTACATAGCTAGAACTCTTCGTAATGTGTTATCAGCACTTGTGAGTTTTGTTTTTTTTTTCTTATTTCTTCAAGGCATAAACTATCATAAATCCCTTCAATGAGTCGATCGGAACATTTTCCATTCGATCCGTGGGCTCTAATTACAACTGGAATTATTAAAGTTCCTATGTGCCACAATTTAGATTTACATTTCATTATTATTATTATCATTATTTCCATTATTATCATCATCATATTTCCATTATATTTAAGATTTAGACTTTCAGTTTGTGAATATAATGGTTTGCTTACTCCTCCTCCAAAATGTGTCCGTGTTTTGCAAACGTTAATTGTTTTTATCATCAGAATGCATGACTAGATTTAGTTTTAACTATCTTCAGTTAGTTTCAATTTTATTCATTTATTTCTGTGACTATGTTAAAATGCCAGAATTTGAGTACTATCATTGAAGATGGAGGCATTTGTGTTGTATTTTCGACAAATGATGGTATATTTTATTAAATAGGAAACTATGGACTTTTTGGATAAGTGAATAAATGAATAAATTGGAGAAGTGAATAGATGAACGTGTAGAACATTGTTTACGTATTTTTATGTTTGACACTTGGTCAACAGTCGGCTAGCCAAGTTGCGATCGGCAACAATCAATTTAAAATGTTACTTAAACATACTCTCAGTTATACGACACACGAGGTAGCCGTCATATACAAAATATGAAGTTCGAGCACTGATAGTCATTTGAAGCAGCTTGGTTAAGTTAGCCGTTGGTGCGTGGCTTCCACGTATGGTCAGCGGAAACACATGTTTAACCTTAATTCACTAGGAAATTTCGTTTTTTAATGGAATTATGACAGCGGAAAATGGATATTATTTATCAATGTAGAACACAGAATGTACTAGGCCAATCAAAATTCCACATAGGGTACCAGCAGAAAATCTCAATTTTAAAAAAAAAACATAATGGCGCGCATATTATTGAACTGGAAGAGAGACTTCTACGATGCATTGCGCTTGCAGAAGCAAACGATTAGTCGGAGAGGGTGAATGTCACAGATTATGAAAAGTGAAATTAAGTAACAGAAAATGTCCAAAAACCTGTCAAGATATAAATAGAATATTTATTTGACGACTAGACGCAACTTGTTATAACTTGATTTTACATTCATCTGCTGTATCTACCAGACCTTATATTTTCGGATTTTCGTTTTTTAGTTTCTTCGAAACATTTCACAAAAGAAAAATAAAATGAATGGCTTAGAAAGATAAAAGGATTTTGCTTACAAATCAGTTTTGTTTACAAAGATACAATATATGTGCTTACAAAAATAAAAAAAGTGTTTTGAAAGGTAAAAATCTTAACTTAGAAAGTAATATCTTTGCTTTGAAAGATAAGGTATTTAGTACATAAAGATAAATGTCATCTAGCAAGATAAATCACACTATAGCTTCGAAAGATAGTATTTTTCTAACGTAAATACATGTATTATTATTTGTATAGAAAGGTAAAAGAATCTTAGAAACGTAACAGTCCTTTGAAAGATATATATTTTATACTTATAAAGTTAAACAATTGGTTTATAGAGGAAAGTAATTTGCTTAAAATGATACAATATTTTCTTTAAAAAGATAAAAAAAGACTTTTGCTTACAAAGGTCAAATTACTTTTAAAGGTCATTCAGAAACCAACATGTACTTTGCTAAGAAAGTTAAGTCTTCAGCTTACGGTGATAAAGTCCTTTGCTGAGATAGAGTGGAGTAGAGTAATATAGACTTTTGCTTTGATTCTGGGAGGACTGGGTTATTTTGTAGCCGGAATGATTGCAATAATCTAGATGAATGAAAGAACAAATAGGATTTTCTTACAAAATTGATGTCTAATATATTTTGAAAAAAATACGTACATCTTTTTGTAACTTGGTGGATAAAATATTGCCAGTGGTCAGCGTTCGAGCAGACAAAAAGGTTAAAAAATAATTGTTAATTTAGAGGATGCTTATGATATTATGAACAATATTAAGCAGGACGAATTCGATTTATGAACAATCATAAAGCACCATATTTCTGCTGAAAATACCGAAAAACACGTAAAACTTCTAATATATTACAGGAAACATTTTATCAATAATGAAAATAACTTCATCAAAACTAAATTAGCGATGTCAAATATAGTCTATCAATATCACTGTCATTATTCTTTAGCATATATCAATGCCTATATCAGACATATTATAACCTTGAGCAGACGCCTTACGCACCTCTTATGTGATCAAGCTAAAACAAGAAATTACATATTCATAACATTAACCATTCAGGAAAATTCGGATTGAAAATACAAATATTTTATATGAATCATATTACCGAAAACATCCAGATCTCGTTCCCAGTATAAATATCGCATCCAAAGGGGAAGTGGTTTGTTGAAAATTTTTATCCAAAGCGGAAGTGGTTTGTTGAAAATTTAAAAAAAATTGAAAGACGCTCTCTTGAATTTCAGCGGCACTCAAATCGCCAAGCTTGGAATAAACGCTCCTACTAGTTTTCAAAATAATACCAAAAATCATAAACTGTCAAACATAGAGAGAAATTAACAACGTCTAACTCGACCCTCACTATTGAAAATGGATAAAGAAGTGACCAAAAGCGTTTGGGACAATGGGAATTACAGAGACCTTTTGCACACCCTTGCTCTTACCAAAGGAAAAATGGAAGAATGTTGGAAAAAAAAGTAAAGAAAAAAATATCAATTTTTTCTTAAATTCCATGTACAAAGAAAGATATTTAATATATATATATATATATATATATATATATATATATATATATATATATATATATATATATATATATATATATATATTAAAGTAAAGACCGGCTCAAACACAGTGAGCCCGATTAAAATAGTTATTAAAATAGATTTTATGAATATGAATATGCGTAACACGTATTAATATTCCAATCACCCACATTAATAGCATTTTTAATATATCTATACACATATATAATTTCATATTACAGACCGTGCGTGATTATTTTATTATGTGTGTATATGTAATTTTATCTTTGTAAGTATGAGGTTAGGTTCCAACTGCATGATATATATCATCTTAACATTAACAAACGCCTGAGCACGGATAACACATTCTGCGGGCTGTCGGAGACGATCTGCGTATCAGCACACGTCAACTGGTCCTAGTATGTCATAGATCTCATTGTACCGCATGGAGGGTAATTCAAGTGCAGCTCCTGTACCCGTATCATTTGCAACGTATGCAGTGTCTTTCCCCCTCTGATCACTCACCCCGGCGAAATTTTTGCCGGCGGTTTATTCACAAATTGATGATACGTTGTTTGACTCTACAGTCTTATTTACGGATGAGGCAACATGACGGAAGATGTAAGTGTTTAAAGATGCGCCTTCAAAAAACTGAATTACCAATATCTGACAGCTGATCCCTCCTATGATCTTACCTTGGCGGATCAATGGACGAAGAACTGACGTGTAAAATTCAATATTCTCAAAACCAAATTAGTAATGTGCCATAATTACCAAGCAGACCCTGAACTTTCATCTATCATGATTGATTGGTGTTCTTTTAAGGAGGCTTCTTGCCTTGAACGTCTACTGGGACTGAAGATCACCCAAGACCTCGAGCGAAACTCATAGATTTGTTGCTAAAGATGCTGAAAAATGGTTGGTACATTGTTTCAGCTCCAGTAAGTATGTGACTCCCCCAGTTCCTTATACTGATCTCTTGCTGGAGCGGTATATGGGACCAACTATTTTCCAAGCGTCTTGGGTGATACATTATATATACGAGTTCAACAAGGTCTAGGCTGAATCTGAGTCACAGCAGATTTTCAAAGTAAGGAGCCTCTTTGAGAGTGCAAACATTCACCGTGACTTGTGAGAATTTTGGCAGGGTCAATTATGATGAAATTTACTACTTTAGTGTTTGAGGTACAGAAATTTACAAGCCAGTTTTTCCTCTATCGAGTTGTTAGCGATAGTTCAGAAGAGAGATCAGCTGCCAGTCTCCTTTCAAATGGATAGATTCTGAGAGAAAATATGGTCTGATGAAACAAATATTGAGTTATTTGGTAATCCATCTAGGAAAAATATACATACAATGAAGAAGGCAGGAGGTAGTTTAGTGTTCAGGTGGCTCCTTTGCAGTAAAAGGCTCTGGGTGTTATTTAAACTTGACTGCATCACAAGAAGAGATCACTATATCGATAGTTTAAGGCAGAAATTGAAAGCGTTTGCAAAGGTATTGATTTTCTTTTATATAAAAATGGTAGGATAAAACACATTCCTTAATACTACAGACATTTGTAGCAATATGAGATTATGTCTTAACTCGATACGGATCACTTACTTTCATCCGATAGCTATCAGTAATTGGAGTCAACTTCAACTTATAATAGGCGTAGACTGAGAGTAAGTAACGGAATGAAGATTAATTGTTTTTGTTTTTTGAACAAAGGTGACAGGACAAAGAGGCATGTTGTCTATAAAGTTGGCCATAACGCGAAAAGGCAGACAAAAGGAACGACGCAGGCCACACAGAAACACGGACGACGACCGCTGACTGAGCACCTGCCACCTTACTTTTTTACTCTATTTTGACATTAATTTTGAATAAACATTTGTATTTAAATTATAATTATGCAACAAATATGCCAAGGAGAGGTCATTGATAAATAATTAATATATAGATATAGGCATAAATGCAAGACGAACAAAATAGAATCAGGTTTCATTTCTTCGACTTAAAATACATAAATAATATATAGAATGAAATAATCACTTCATGAAAACGAACGCTAATGAGATTAGATTTAGGATTTATATATTTGTTTATTTTTTAATTCTTCATTTGCCCTTCAAAAATATTAGCGAGATTCAGTGTGAATAAATATGTTAAAGTATAAAATAACAACTGTGGTATAAAATTAGGAAAAGAAAAAAAGGAGGTAGATAGGAGATTTACCAAAGTAAAGAAAGAGATTAAGTCAAAAGAAACAGTCAAGAAGCCAGGAGAAAAAAAACACACAGTGTAATATATATTAGATTGGTGCAAAAATAATGACGTAATAATGTCGTTTTTGACGTATTTTTGACGTCAAAAAACGACATTATTACGTCATTATTTTTACACCAACCTAATATATAATTGCATGGACGAATTTTATTGATTGATGGTAAGAACGGTAGGAACGATCGTAAATAAAAAAAAAACTAAAAAAAAACTAAAAAAAAACTTTCAAAATGGAAAAAAAACAGTTAAGCAAGTACGTCTGATATGAGAGTTTGTACTTGATCAACATCAGTGGGATTTCCTGGCGGAAAGAATCTGATACTGAAAAAACTCAAAAATTGGAAGAAACTAAGAAAAAATCACTTACGATTCATTTCGAAGAATTCTTTTTACGGATTATATTAGGTTGGTTCAAAAATAATGTCGTTTTTCTTTGAACGTCAAAAAACGTCATTATTTTTGCACAAAACTAATATATATATATATATATATATATATGAGTTCTCATGTACAAAACAAGAGCCGAAAACTTCAATATAATTATTTGAATTAAATTGAATTAAAGTGAGCTCTGTTCCATCTTCAAGCGAAATTTTTTGGGGAATCCAAAAATATTCCAAAAAACTGTTGCGAGGTTAATATAAACCCAGGTGTTGCTTTGAAAGACATCGCCAAAAGTTTGGATACGATGGGTATCATCGTAAGTACTCGTACAATACATCTTTGTTTAAACAGAATTGTATGGAAATCGACCACGACACACCTCTCTTAACAAACCATGTCACATTGTTGCACGTTTTAATCTTGTCAAAATCTTCATGGATAAAGATAATTGCTTTTGAGAACAAGTACTATTGAGAGATGAAATAAACTGAGATTTTTGCACATAATAATGCACAGAAAGTTTTTGCGCAAGAAAGAGGTGTCTTTCTTCCCGAAGAACACAGAGGCAACCTTAAAACATGGACGCGGCTCGATGGTTTTTTGGGGTTGTTTTAGCTCAAAGAAAACTATAATTAATTGCAATAAGAGGAATAATGAAATCTGCCGACTATATAAAAATTCTGGATGAAAAACTACAACTATAAGCGCGAAATCTTCATCTAAACTGGCGTGTTAATTTCCAGCAAGATAATGATACCAAACATGCATCTAAATCAGTGACTGTGTGTATTCAGAAAAAGAAGATATTTCTGACATGGTCTTCAATGAGTCCTGACTTAAATCCTATTGAAAATCTATGGCAAAAATTGAAATTTCGAATAAATCGTCGGCCACGAAAAAATCTTCAGGAATTAGAACATGTAAACATTGAAAAATGGAAGAAAACCCCAGAAAAGATTTATTCAAATTTCATAAAAAATTTAGAAAACACTTGCAGCAAGTTATAAATATAATAGTTCATGCTATTGACTATTCCTATAGTGAAAATTGTTCATATTTTCTATTTTTCATATTGTATGAATAATTTTTTATTTTTATATTTTGCATAATTAGCCTGTCAAATTGGTGGTATTTAACGTATTGTTGTGAAAATTGAGCTTTAGTTTCTTTATTGTGCTTATTAACATATAAAAATCCTGGCACCATGCAAGCTTTAGATTCTGAGATATGGATAAAAATATTCCAAATTTATGGGTGTACGAATCATATATATATATATATATATATATATATATATAAAGTGTGTGTATTTACGCAGCATTTTTTCATTGATGAATGTTTCATTAAATAATATAGACAAGCTTTGTCTATGTATTTCATGTAAATTCTTTTCACATCGTCTGATAAGCTTAATAACATTATCATTAAAGGAAGAAAGAAAATCACAATATTGATACATATTTTTTAATCCTATGTAAGCTTTTGGCTTACATAAGCCATTATCAAAGATGACAATTACATTTCATTATACAAACGAATACACGGACAAAAACAATAATGACAGTCTGCTTATGTTTACATGGAAGATTTCCAAGCAACGACAAACTGGTGCCTACAAGACGCTGGAAGAGAAAATCGCAGCCCAACTCATGACGTCACACCTGACCACACGAGAGGGAAAACGAGAAGTCTTAAGTATGGGAAGCTGTTGGTATTAACCAATGGTTTCTGTTATAAATTATAGGTATTTAAATATATTTGCGGAGATTTCATAGTTTATTTTGTTCAGGTCAGGTTTCAACTGTTTTATGTATATAGCTTCAAGAATTTTTAGTTTTCGTTTATTGTTTTCATGTTTAAGTATAGTTGTGTTTTCAACGAGGATTTTCCAGAATTGTGTATGTGGACAGGCATGTTGTTTTAAATGACTAAAATGTTAGAGTTATCAATCAAAAGTATACAATATATATATATATATATATATATATATATATATATATATATAGTGAGAGAGACACACATAGAATAATTTGAGGTTAGGAAACTAAATAAATGTGATAAATCAATAAAGCTATCTTTACCACGTTAGAGAGGGCAGCTGAAAAATGTATTCATTGGTTAACAGATGAATAGAAGCTATTTGCATATATAACTAGATATTCTAACAGGCTAATATCGATATATAGATATATCCAGAAAACCATCCGGACAGACTGATAGGTAGATAAAAAGAAACACAGGTTCATAGATGTAAACTCTAAAAGACAAAGATGGATAAGCAGACAAAATTATAATGTAATGCATGATAAGGATAGAGGATAGAAAGAGAGATGGCTGGAAAGGCAGGAGAATTCTTACGCTGCTGTGGCGATGGAGCAAGAGTAAAAAAGAGACTGATAATATTTATTTCCTATGAAATCACGGAGAAAGCTATGAAAAAATAGCAATTTATAAATTACTGGCATCAATACACTGTGGTGAACATAAAGTTTGACAATGCGTACTGGCGGTTTCAACTTCTTTGATATTTAATCTGTTATTAGTTCTTGACTGCCTTCTCTGTTTACATTAAGAGCAATATCATTAGCTTATTTACTATTTATCAACGACACTTATCAAAAAATAAAGACAAGAGCAAACAAGTCTTATTCATAATGTCTGTTTGAATTTCAACAATCATTATTTACACTATTTACATTTAGACTATTTTCTTCATATTTGTTCTTATCACAATTTCGAGCGTATGAAGATTTATACCAAACATCAGAAGGAGGCAGATGAAATTTCCTGGCCACATAACGAGAAAAGAAGGATCAGAAAAGGTGACACTCGCATGGCATATTGAAATGTAGATGGACAACGCATAATCTAACTAATGAGCTCGAGTAAATGGATGGCAGAACAGGCTTAAAGAATGGTAGCAAAAAGATAAAATTTACTCAGAGCTTCAAACGACAGGAAATTCTGAAGAGTCATAATAACCAACGTCCTGAAGTGACATGGCACATAGAAGTATAAGAAGTTCCTATTTGAAAATGGCTGGAAATTGCACACGGAATACATGGAAGGTTTTACAAACAAGCAACGAGTTACATTTGTACATTAACAATTCCAAGAATACACACAAACGCTCCCACGCATGCTCCCAAGCAATTGCCAATTTCTGTCTTTTCTGAAATCTTCTTTTTTACTGTCCTTTCTATTCACAAACTCTTAAGTAATCTCTTCCGTTTTAGTGGCATTATCTGCTTGTTGGGAATGAAATCATCACAAAAATACATGAATATATCGAGGGGAAAAGAGAGAGAGAGAGTATCGTGATTTAGGCGACGGTGTAAACCCCGTTGCATTGAAATAAAATTTAATTTAAACGTAAAAAAGAAACTTAAGCATTCTTAGACTAACCATTATTAACAATACGTTTGTTTATCTTATGAATTGTTGAAGAAAACTAATATTGTAGAGAAAAAAATATTCAGCATCTAAAGCCAATATCCGCCTTCATAGTGCGATCGTTAACAATCCTTAGGTTATGTTGTTTCATCTATTCCGATAGCAGGCTTCATTCCTACTTTTCCCTTTCGCTATTACTTTCGTTTCTATCTATTTATTAAAAAATCTCCCAAATTTTTCTTATTCTTCTCTCCCATATTTTATTGCATTTCCTTTATTTTTACATTCTCTATTTCCTTCCTCATCTATTTTTCTCCTGTTCTTACTTCTCAATTTTCTTCTCTTCGAACACCTCCGTTTATCTGATTTCTTCATCAGCCTTCTTCCCTCGTCACTGTTTTTCTTCAATCTCTCTTCCAACTCTTCTTCTGTCATATCTTCATATCTTTCTCTGTATCTTCCTGTTAGTTATCAGTTTACTCTAATGCACCCTTTGTTTCTTACAATCGCCAATTAACAGGCACATGTAAACGTAGTTGACATGATAGTGTCACTGAAATTATTGTTACAATCAGTAGGGTCGATAAACTACACACAGAAATAAATATATTTCAATAGACTTTCATGGCTTTCTTTCTCACATTATAGGGTTGAATTCCTGTATAGCACTAAATCGTTAATTATCAAATGCACATGTCTTCGACAACATTGTATTAATGATAGAAACGAGAATGTTGTGTGAAAATTCGTAACCTATAGTGGAAATAAGCCCCAATTTTGCGCTTTATCATACTGAGAATTTAAAGTGTTTGCCATCTTGTTAGTATGGCTGATCTGCCCGGTATTATATTTGTCATTAACCAGAGGTGACGTATACTGTTTTCTGTTAATATTATGGGTCATATTGGGATGCCTGGTTTGTTTGCTTGTTCATATATATATATATATATATATATATATATATATATATATATATATATTAAAGAAAAGGGCTCTGGTGAAATAAATTATTATAAAGGAACCTTAAAGTGGTCTCATTTACTTTAAAATATTAGCTCTGGATTTGCATTGAGCTCTCTGGATTTCATCCTCCTTGGGACTACCCATACGCATTACCAAGTTTTTCATAACTTATATATATATATATATATATATATATATATATATATATATATATATATATATATACATAGATACACAGACACACACAGACACACACACACACATATATATATATATATATATATATATATATATATATATATATATATATATAAATAAATATATTAATGTACCCGTACCACCAAAATTGACGGAAAGTAGGGATGTAATATAAGTAATATGTATTATGTTGTAAGTAATGTTCGTTTAATCCAAGTACAATTTTGTAATTTAAAATAGTTCGTTTTTAACGTTAATGATTGAACAGTGTACAGTTTATAAAGACCTTAGAAAAGATATCCGGATGCACGCACGCATAGTTTTTGTACGCGTACCTTGGGTGATCTTGAGAGTCAAATTGGCTGAGAAATTGGAACATCATTGCTAGTGATGGTCGATCACACAATCCAAGAAACCTCGAAGAAAATTAAATTATGGGAAGTTTAATTTAACCTGAAATAAAAGTTTAGTCTGAAATATATTTATCTCACCTCTCTACCCCTCTCTATTTTCCCACTATCTTTCTTTTTTGTATTTTTTTTTCTTTGCCGATGTGTAACTTTTTCTTTTAATGGCTACTTTTCATCACTCATTTCGGTTTTATCGTAGTTCGCAGAGAGAGGGAAAGAACGATGTTGATTGTAGTTTGTCAGCACGGTAGCTTTTCGCCTGTGGACGTGAATGTGATTATGACTGCTCTGCATCTCATGTCAAAATTTTGCACACTGGCCCTCAATTTTTACACACACACACCCGAAAAACTTAGAGGTTTACCTCTTGTGTCTTGTTTATGATTGGATTTCCGTTTCCTTTTAAACTGTTAAAAGGAGATGTCAGTGTTATTTTATTTATGTTTGATGAGCGCCAGTTAATAATAATCAATATAGTTTTACTAGTAGATGATGAAAAAAAATTTTTGTCATGCATCGTTCTGTTCACACTCCTTCCCCGTCAGTTGAACAGCATTAGAGGTTTATCCCTTCTTTCCTGCTCGGGTCCTTCAAATGTGTTCTCATTCCTTTTCACGCCCAACAAACCTTTGCGTCTTTTGGGGTGAAATGATTAAAAGCAAAGACAAAAATCGAATCATTCTCCGCGTCATTCGAATCGAGCATGAATAAATATATAGAGGTTTAAATTAATTTTCTTGACAGAAGTTATCTTTTTATTTCGAAGTAAGAAATGGTATATACTCGCAATGTAATCTTTATCACTGCGTAAAATGGAGGCGGAGAAAGGAATTTTAGCTGTTCCTTAATCAGTTCCGTTTTCATTTCACTATTTTCCTATGAGTTCAATCTTTATTTCACTAGGTTTGGGGTAAATAATAATTAAGACTCGGCTATATAGACTTGGTTAACAGCTTTTGTAATTTACTATTAGTGTAAAGTCCAAATTAAATGTCTAGTGTATCCATTGATAATAAAGTGAAATAAGATGAAAAGTGAAATGAGAGGAAAATACCCTTAAATGCTACCCATTCGAAATCATG
The DNA here is from genome assembly GCA_963932145.1 of Acanthosepion lycidas. Taxonomy (NCBI): domain Eukaryota; kingdom Metazoa; phylum Mollusca; class Cephalopoda; order Sepiida; family Sepiidae; genus Acanthosepion; species Acanthosepion lycidas. Next base: position 121,821,836 of record OZ010574.1, on the reverse strand, counting down.
TTGCCTTGGGAAGACTAATTATCTTGCTTCACCTTTAGCTCGGTTAAACTAGGAAAAGGTAACACGGAAACATTCCACTATCTTTCCTAAGATTCATGTTAATTCACACACAGTGAAGAAAAGCGTATCTGTATAAAGGCTACACCCTGAAGGGACATGGATATATATATATATATATATATATATATATATATATATAGATAGATAGATAGATAGATAGATAGATAGTATGTATATGTCCATTAAATTCTAAATGCATGAATAAAGACGTTGTAATGGCGAGATTAAATTTTGTTTTGGTTACACCGCTAACCACTGGAAAACCAGTATTACCGTATTGCCAATAAACAACATTCAAATACACAGCACTCTGTAAATTTTTATGGGAAATTAAGACAAACCTGCAGTAAATCGGGATCTCATCGCGAAAAACCCAAACTTTTAACCCCAACAACGATAAATGTACTCATTGCCTCTTAGAAGCACGAACTATTCTCAAATATACCGATAATCATAATCTGCTGAACAAGCCAAGTGAGCTTATTGCCACATGCAGTCAGAGAACGAACACTCTTCTCAAATATTTCGATGATTAATCGAAAGCAATTAAGTAGTTAATTTAGAGCAATTAACCTAACATCTGCTGTAATACCCCCACTGACATGCCTCTTGTATTTTTTCATATTCAGTGACCTCCTTTGTACCATCCTAGCATTTAACCGTTATTACCACCCGGGGTTACCTTTTTTATTTCGTTTTATTATTTTTTATTATTGTTTATTTTTTTCTTTTCTTTATCCTATATACTTTTTTGTCTACGCACGTTTTTCATTTGGAAGCTCTCAACAGTTTTTTTTTGTTTTGTTTGTATTACAATAAACTTATCCGTTGACTCAATATACTTTAACGGATCAATGTCCCCATTAAACTTATTAATACCTAACGTTATTCTACGATATCTAGCTAGCAACACTCTCTATTTTGAATTTATACCCAAATGCTATATTGTATTTATAACAATCTTCAATTTTGAATCCACATATGATGTAGCGATTATCCCATGAGAACAGTAATTAAAAAGAAAACAACAGCATAACGTTTTGAACCTGATGAATATGAAATCAATGAAACTCTAATTGGTACAGTAAACGCAGTTATACATGTAATTGTTAATATATAATTTATAGCTCTGTTTAACTACAATGAGCACTGTTTTGTTCACACTATTAATTAAATTTATTCACCTGTATGTGTACGTAATCGTTCGTATATATGCTTGATCATATATCTTTATTTAGATCATTTCTACTTCTATCAATCAATCAATAAATAAATCTATCTATCTATCTATCTATCTATCTATCTATCTATCTGTATATATACACACACACACACACACATATATATATATATATATATATATATATGAAGAAATATAGTGTTAAGGTGTGCTATATTTATGGGATAAAGTGCTCAATATCAGAATTAGAGCGTGTGTAAATATAAAAGTGAACATAGAAGTCAACACGTAGAGGCTACAGTCTGTTTCATGCTATATGCAATCGTCAGGCGTGACGATTGCATATAGCATAAAACAGACTGTCGCCTCTAAGTGTTTACTTCTATGTTCACTTTATATATATATATATATATATATATATATATATATATATATATATATATATATATGAACTTTATTTAATTCACTATACATTCTTCGAGGTCCCTCCCAAATACAAGATATTGGGTAATCCTGTCGACTGGAATAGAAGAAATATGTTTTATATTTAATCTTTTAAGCAAGCAACGACAGAGAAACGATGCTACCACAACGCTGTCAGCATTGAAGATAGTAATAAATACAACTTTACTTAAACGTCAACCGTAACGTGATGATCAATGTGGTGGTAATTTTTACTTCACCCCAAGATCTTTCAGTCCAGTCTTTCAGGGGCACCGCCTTTATAATCCTCGGTTATCATTTGGAATGATAAAAATACCTTTCCAATATCCCAAATGAAAATATTTCAGGATCCAACATATTACAATTTCTAAATGACGATATGTAAACGTGAGCTTGTGGCAAAGAATGCGCTTAAAAAGTAATAAATCATACTATTCGAGAAAGCTATTTTATCATGCCGAATATTTCTTTGCGGCAAAACACTCCAGGTTTTCAATGAAATATATAACTTTCACTTCTGGTATAAAATGAGATATAAATATTCTAAAATGTAGAGTATGCATTCTTGCGTTTTAACAGGGCTTTCCGGTGAGAAAAGTCATGAATACACGTGTATGACCTCCAGAAATACCTACGGCAATATATAAAAACTTCGATGAAAACTGTTATGAATCAGACTAGCACGCATTCAATACGTAACGCGTGATATTTATCGAAATTATTGAGATGAGGAATTATAAGACACTTTGCTATTCGGATAAACACGCCCATTCTGGTTTCTATGATTTCGTTTCAGCTTATTTACTCTCCGGTCATATCTTGTTGTCCCTTTTTTTTTGTACTTAATAACCTCGAAATTTCAAATTGAAACCTCTATTCAGTTCGATCTTTATCAAGCTTTAATTGAGAATGGTTAAGCTCGGGCTTTTGTTTTGGATTTCTCGAAGACATTTGTCAGGGTTTGTCATGTTAATCTTCTTCGCAGGTTGAATAGTTATATTTCTAGACGAATTTTGGGTTTTACTCAACCTTTCTTATTAAATCATTAAATGAAGGTTGCCTTGAAAGGTCACGCTTCTAGCTCTTAAAGCACTGATGCACGTATACCCCAGGAATCGATTTTTAAACCTACGTTGTTCGTAATTTTTATCAACGTCCTTTACGATATCATCAATTCTCAATTCGGCATTTATGCTGATGATACAACTATTGATTTATTACAACGAGAGTCAAATTGTCAGTTGATCTTAAACAAATTAACTACAATCAGTTGTTAACTGAGACAAGAAATGGCTTCTTAATTTTAAGTCCATCAAAAGCCTCTCTTTTAATTGCTTTACCGAACCTTTTTGTTGCCTTTCAACGGAATGGAGAGTTAATGATTTCACCTTGGCGAGCTAAATTTTTCCTCGGATATGAAATGCAGAAGTCTGTTGCATTAATTACTAGGTTTGCTGCTTAGAAAGTTGGTTCATTGTGACGTGCTAGACATTTTTTCTTAAGCATGTATAACTCTACCATTCGTCCATTCATTGAATAATGCTGTCACATCTGGATGGTTCTACTATGTATTTAGTTATTCTTGATAAAATGTAGATAAGAATATTCAATATTATTGGGATGAGTCTGGAATCTGCACTTTAATCACTTAACTATCGCTGTAATTTAGCTTCCATGTCTCGTTTCTATAAATATTGTCATGGTAATTATTTTGATGATGTTTCCACTTTGGTACCCGGCTTTACGAATGCAAGGGCAATACCAGATTGGTAGTTAAAACTAGTCATTTTCCAGATGAATTCGCTAGATATAACTATATATATATATAAGTTCTATGCTAACAGATTTTGTCTTTTGCACTTCTCGCTTGTGAAATTCTCTTTCGGCCTCTTGATTTCCAGTAAAATTTTCTTTTCAAAAATATAAATGTAATGTCAATCATTATGATTTGTCCTGTTAATTCTTGTTCACTTATTGTTCTTTCTCTTTAATAAATAATATTTTTTTTCTTTTTCTCATATTATTTTTGCACTTAAATTTCTCAACTTTAGATGTTTCTCATTCCACTTTTCCTGTTTATTTGTTATTTCATATCAGCTAATATGCAACGGCGCTATTTACTATCGTTTCATTTGTCCACCTCTTCCATTTAATGAGAATGTCTTTCGTATCCACTGTACCAGACACAAAGGTAAAATTCACAAAGTTTTACCCCATCAGCTGACGGTACCTGGAAATTTATGTGTAATGTCTTTACACAGAAGGTGGGACTGTGTGAATGTATTGTCAAAGGCATTGGAACTGCATGTATCCTGAACTCACGTAGTGGAATCGGTACTATCTAATCTGGTGAACTGAATAAAGGGTTCAGTTCGAAATTCCTAGTAGTTTTCTGAATACAATGCCAAGAACGTGATGAAGGCTGGTGGTTAAAACTGTGAAACTTTCTGAGTAGAATGACCGAAATGAATATACTGATCCGAATAGAAAAAACACATAATCGTGATAGTTAGTATGACTAAAGGTCAAATTACACCAAATATTTAAACATTTATCATGAAGATGATTTTTCGTATAATTCGGCATACAAAGTTCTAATACCATTACGTCGGCGTAGATTATTAAGAGCTTTCAATCATAAGCTAGGATACGATGATTATTTCAAAAACTTTGAGGCCATAAATATCGAACTCGCTACCATTAGTACAAACTAAATGAATAACCATTCTTTTACAATATTGCCTATCAGACTACGAACGTCTTATTAAAGAAAAAGGTTGACTGATGATATTTACTAAGTTTAGCTCAGTTTATAGTAAAAAAATTGGCACCTAGTAACAACTAGATTTACTCAATACTAATGATATTATACTAATTCGCTAAATGGGCCCCAGCGTTGATGCTCGCTAAATATTTCCAAGGTTTAACTTAGCTTGGCACAGGACTACAAATATGGGGCATTTATAGCGGATTGAAATCACAACTCACTAATATTGGTCAACCAATTATTATGTTATGTCGATTATTCAGAGTTTTCTAAAGACAAGTAATTGTATGCAGCGTAAATGATACCAGCGATTATGCACACCATTGCAAATGATGCGTTAACAAGTAATTAAATGACATTTATATGTAAATGGAAGGCAAACTGTAAATATGTTGGCAGCAACGTTGAGAAATGGTATAATATTCCAGATGATAATCGAATAAGAGAATCTCTATTTGATATTCGTTAACGTGTTAGCATGACATATCGGGTGAGATATTTTTCAGCCCTCGTCAAGTTGCACAATGTGTAAGAAACGTATAAGCTCTTTTCATATTAAAGACTTTTTCTTTTATGTTACGTGTCTCTTCAGAATGTTGGTGATCACGACTCTCCAGAACTTCCACTTCTTTCTACTTCTTAGTAATGTTTGTTTTTTTACTACCCCTCTCACGCTCTGTCATCTCAAGCATTCGCTGAAGCTCATTAGTTAGATTATTCTCTTTTCGCTTCTCTCCTTTCAATATGTCATGTGAGTGTCAAATTTTCCAGTTCATCTTTCCTCATGAAATTTCAAATTTCTGATCTAATTATAAGTATTTTTTGTTTTACATTTTTCGTTAAATACTTTGTCCACAATATTCTTTGAGTCTATTTTAGAATTATATATCTGTTATCGCAAGTCTCCTTCGTATCAGTGAGGAAATTGCCCGGCATTCACTGCTATATAAGAGTTTACATATTGCATAGTGTTTAGCACTCTAAGGAAGAAAACTACTAATAAATCTACAGATCTAATAAATATACAGAAATTTATAATTAAAATGAAAAATGTATATATTTTGTCATCAACGTACGTAGCAAGCAGCCCAATAGTTTCCAGTATAGATTGTTGAATCTCTTTATAGTTTTCCATCACATATAGATTAAATAACGGGGTAGATTAGGTTATCTAGTCTTGGGTGTCAGCCAGTGTAGAAGGAGGACAATTCTGAATTAAGGAAAAAAATGTAAAAGTCAACAGGAAATCATTTCATTTTCATTGACAGGAGCGCATGGCAATTAACAGATAATGTGGATGGCCAGGAGCAATTATTAACTGAAGGGACGTGCCATTTGTAAATGGTAATCAACAAGCAAAAATACACCTCGTCTGTATATATAATATACATTATAATGTTATGATCTGTCAACTAAATGTGCTAGTTCAGTAAATAGGTCGGATGTGCTAGTGGTGTAATGCATAGTGTCTATAGAATGAGAAATAGGAGGGCCGAGTTCGAATTTCACTCGGGTTCGTTAAATTCTAGTACGCACAAAATCCATTTGGTAAATGTATGAATCTAGCTCTCCTCTCCCAGCTATTGGTTATATATTGTATCTCGAAAAATAATTACCTCCAAGAATTGTTAATGCCATATTCACTCACAAAAATAATTATTCTTAAAATCTAAAATATAGTTCCAGTTTAAATAACACACACTTTTTCCCTCATTAAAGTTGCTCTTATAAATGGCTGCACGAAATAAAAAAAACTTGATTCGAAATACATTTTACTGAATATATAGACAGCAGACTGATTTTTGTTTAGGTTGTTTTCGTTTTAATATTTCTTCTCTGACGACAGAAAATACTCACTCATAAAGCGAACTAAACAAAGTCGTATTTCAACAAAATGTAAATACTTGAAAAGGGAGAGAGAAAACGAAATAATTGAGAGGTAAAGCGAAATTTAATTGCCGCTTTAAAAACTTGATCCGCAGCTGCTTGCTAATGAGAGAATGCTGAATTAAATGTCAGGATGCTTTGAAAGAAAATCTTTTTTTTTTTAGGATGCTTATAAGCTAAGGAAAATATGTCATGTTATGTTAGTTTTGTATCCTCAAAGAACATCTTTTGTTTGAATTTTCATTTAGCCCTTTAATGGTATGGGCAGAAACTCTCAGCACCGGAGAAAAAGGAAGATGAAATTACTGAAAAAAAAAAATAGGATGAATATATATTGGTGGAAAAACGAAGAAAAAATCATTTTTATTTTATATAACAATTATTTCAATAAAAGATATTAAAATAAAAAAAGCAAGGAATTATCTTTTCAGGAAAAACAATCAGTTGAAATAGTTTTCGAGATGTAAATAAAATAAATGTAAATTTTATTGAAATTATTTAGATGCGCAGTTGTCATTATTATAAGGGCTGCTATTGGTAAATTTCCCAGACCAACGATTTTCCTGTAATTGTAATTTCCGGCATTTTATTTTTTAAGTTGCCTTACGCAGTACCTTTCTGGAATTTGAAACCGCATGCTTTTCCAAATGGTCTGAATAATGCATTTGCTATAGAATATTTGATACGTTGTTTGAAAGTCAAATTCTTTTTCTTAAAACAATTTTTCCGGATAATATATTTCTCAAGTCGCTAGCAGTTATCGACATTTCACGTGAAACATGTTCGTTTTAAGATTAAAGGTGCTATGATAGAATATATATATATATATATATATATATATATATATATATATATATATATATATGGGGGCGTCTGTGTGTGTGTGTATGTGCGTAAAAACAAAAGGAAACCTTATGTTAGCCGATGAGGAATGGTAGTTACATTTTTCTTGTCTGCCTATGATGCGATAAAATTTATTAAAACAAAAGAATTGTCGCTTTTTGTCGCTTGTTGACTAAAAGGCTTGCGAGAGAAAAGCGACAGATGTAATCGGCCCACAAGGATGCGATAAGAATAGCTCCCTGATGGTAATTTGGGCTAATAATTGAAATTAGCAATTTGGGTTAGTCCAGGCCTACCCTCTGGGAACAGGTTTCATCAGGAAACAAAGAGAGAGGTAAAGGCCCAGTTAGAATATCAAGGAAGGCGGAGGAATCGCCTGCAACCTTAGAACGCTGATGGAGAGAGACACCCACGCAAGATGGAAGGAGATGGGCGGATTGATATTCTGCCACTCTTTGGGAGAGAGATTTCCCCAAATTTGATCATATAATCAATTTCCCAAGACCAGACAACGAAAGGCTCAGTATATATGTTGGGGTTTCTCCAGGCACCCTCAACCACATCATGACCCGCGCAGGGTTTGCGCGAGGGTCCATAAATACAGACGAGTGAAGTGATTGTTGTGAGAGGATTCACCTAATTTGCATACTGGAGTACCGACCATATAAATATGGTTGGTACCGGGAAGAGGGGGAAGGAATCAAGAGATTCCTCGGCGATTGTCGAACTCTCTCCATTAGCAGAGGGGAACCCGGACGAGGCTTTGCCGAAGGGCAAGGTTTCGTCCGGGGAGGTTGACAGGGCCTGAACCCGTCTAGGCGGGTTCAGAAAGGCCATATTTTTGACCGAGCCTAAGGGCTCGGGGATACCCACATTAAAACGGCCTTGTGCCACATTCGATCCTCGTGGGTGGATTGATAAATACAGGAATCAAGAGATTCTGAGACCGAGAGACAGACTCTCGGCGACTGTCGAACTCTCTGCATTAGCAGAGGGGAACCCGGACGAGGCTTTGCCGAAGGGCAAGGTTTCGTCCGGGGAGGTTGACAGGGCCTGAACCCGTCTAGGCTGGTTCAGAAAGGCCATATTTTTGGCCGAGCCTATGGGCTCGGGGATACCAACATTAAAACGGCCTTGTGCCACATTCGATCCTCGTGGGTGGATTGATAAATACAGGAATCAAGAGATTCAACCAGAGACTCTGCCCGACTGCGACTCTGTCAACACATTCTCCAGGAACGTTCTTTCCAGGAATATACAAAAGACTTTATGTAAATATTGTGTACACTTTCTTGTTTCAATACATTATGTTCTAAGTACATTTTGTGTTGCATTATTATTCCATGCATTAGTCAAGTTTCAACAGATAGACAAGAAGGAACCACACAGTTCGAGGTGCTGTTTGCCTGACAGACACGTTGCCAGTTGGTTTAAAAACCGCCAAACACCAAACAATTTCTGCAGAAAGAACCATAACAAGATCAAACAAATAATCCTATATACCTTGTCCCAGGCTACAAATTACAACGGAACAATCGGTACGAAGAAATTACAGAGTGGAAGAAATCAGACTTCAGTCTTGTACAAGTTAACCGAGTGTGGCTAACCATAGCGTCTCTAGGTTTTAAGAGGAAAAGTGCTGCACGTTTTTAATTTAGTAAATAGAACGGTCATTGTATGAACTCTTTGGTATAAAGTTTTTGCGTTACACAACTCTATCTTACTTTGTTAATTGTGATATCATCTCGCCAAAGCAACCAGATACGACTCAGCCTTGCCCGGTGACTTTGGACGGTGCGTGACGTCATACTTTATCAAGTCAAAGGAGGAAACGCCTCGGCTAACAGAAATTTTCTTTGTCTTTAGTCACATTGTTTTTTACGGTACCCATATAGATGGTGACCAATTACACACACACACAAACACACACACATATATGTTTTCATCATTGACATACCAAAACCTGTTAGGACTTGATAAGCTGAGCGTTAGTTTAAATAACTATAGAATAAACAAGTGCCATCCACTTAAAGCAACTAATGAATGTTTAATTTTTTATAATTTCACCTGGGCAAGGCAAGAATAACCACACAATATATGCGTTTGCTGAGAGAAAAATAAATGGAGATGACAATAAAAGTGGAGCATTCAAGGAGACTTAGGATGACGAATGCCACTGGATTTACATTTTTTGATGATCGCAGTTGACAACAAAGCATTATGGCGGATGAGAGCTCCACAATTGAGATGGGTGAAAAACGAAACTATTAGTATAAAACTCACAGTTACAACTAGCAGTTTCAACAGTGAAATGATAAAATATATCTGCCAATGTAGTATCACACCTAAATTAGTCATGTGGGGGTACCAAAAATGAAAGCTCATCAGAACACTTACCGTGAAAATATTTACGAAGATGAAAAGAGAAGCTATGTTATGCGGTGGAAATGTGACTGAAGCCTAGGTGTGAGGTCAGGACTGATAATGTTGCTGATACTTCTTTGGATTTTATCCAGAATCTCTAGACACATCACAGAACACTAGACCAGATGTCGTAACAATATTCGATACAAGGGTGAATGGTAGACATATAAATCTGTAATATGGATACTAGCGTGAAAAATTGTCTAATGATTTTTTTCTTAGCAGCTAATATAGCAGTTCATTCAATAAAATTATTTTACTTCATTTTAGTGGAAAATGTGATAACAAGAACGCGTACTGAGTTGGTTTTTCTGGAGGTTAGCATTAGACATGCTGAGTAAAATCAAAATAAGATGATTAACTAAGAGCAGTTTTGTTTTGGATGTGTTAAAATTAACAAGCCATTTCTTGCATTATTTTAAAACAGATTGTAGTTCATTTTCCAGATCAGCTGCCAATTGGATTTCATGTTTTTGGAGTGTCTAGCTCCTTTAAAATCTATATATTGAAGTCTTACCTCATACAATTAAAGACACCTGATAAATATGTAAATTAAGAAAACTAACTTCTTTAGCTGTAGGTCATGTATTTGTTCAATGCAAAATATTTTCTTCGTTTGAAACAACGGCAATACATCTCGGTGGGATAATACGCTTGTTTGCCTCTCCTTATCTACGTCCATTTTGGCTAAATCTCCGTACACTAAAATGTATCGATTCTTCTCTGACTATTGCTTTACTAGCCGCAAATTCATCAATAATCAATATATGCATAAACGATCTGCATAAGAGTATTTATGAATATCTATGCTGATGGTATCACCTCCAAAACTCGACTAAATGATTCCCATGACTCGCTATTTTGTGGAACTGACCCCCAAGACGATGCTTCTCCAATTATTGCAATCTTAACCAAGTTCAAGGTGAAGCGTTATTAACATCTCACAATGCCTTTTTATATGTAAAATTCTATCTCGAGTGAATCTTGGGCATTGTACAAGATGTAAATCACTGTTAGAACTAATTGAGAATTTTAGTATTTTTGTATAACTTCAAAACCGTATTTGGATAAGTTAAAATAAGCGTAAATTGTCACTGTAGGAAAAGGAAATTTGTTTTTCTATCTCTCGCAGTATAATTGCAAGATAAAATTATGTAATTGTGCTTGTGTGTGTTTCTCTGTGTGTGTGTGTGTGTGTGTGTGTGTGTTCCGGTGTTCATATAATCGTATTTGAGATTTCTGGGTGTTTCGGCAATGTACATCAATGAAGATATTGTACACTTTATTTTGTCTATAACTACCTCCGTTCTGTTTTGTTGCTAACACGTTTGATAATAACTATATCTCTTGTTTCTGGACAGGATTTTTTTTCTAAAATGGAGTTGGTAGTAAGATTATTTGTTTGATTTTGTTATAGTTCTTGGGATTATCATTTGTGGCTTTTTCTGGATTTGTATTTTTCAACTGGGAATTTTGTGGGCTTTACGTTTGGCGTTGTGCAGCAAATAATTCGGGTATTTGAGGAGTTTGAAGGTGTTTTCAGTGTACTCTTTTTACGGTTTGAAATTGAGGGATACAGATTCTAAGGGATCTTAAAAGGCTATGATCACACCGGATCTTGCTTACTGCTTTGTATCCATTTGGCGTGAATGCGTTAATTGCCTGATAGTAATACTCATTGATAGAGCCTGTAAACGTCGGTTAAGCATTTGCCGAAAAGAGAGAAACTGTAAGAAACGTCATATGCAGGCGTATCAATAGTATTGTCTCTTCTTGTAAATCTTTTGGTGTGAAAGTTGGAATCTTCAATGCACAGAGCCAACTCTGCATTAAAATATGGCATTAAAACATTAAGGCTTTTTACCGCATCCAATGATTATATTTATTTAATAAACTCGGTTTAGTTTTGGAACAGAGACAAATATATATGTCACCCAGTGAGGATCGAAACCTTTAATAATGAACTGCAATGGCGGCTTCGTAACCATAACACAAAATAGAGGATATTTACGAAACGCAGCATAATTACGACACAAAGCCTAAAGAAATGGACACCGAATATGGACAGAATTTAATTTTTATAATCTGAAACTCAGATCGATAAATATTACAACAGAATTCAGTACTGCCACTCAATATAATATACATTTTATATTATTTTTATAAAAGTTTTAGTACACAAATACACTGCTATACGAAGCTAAGTGGGGGAATAGTAATGTACTTCTTAGTAGAATAATGTATCATAATAGTCATTAATAAATTTGATCATTACTTAATAGTTTTATTACCAACACTTTGTTATTGGCAGATCCATTAAAATATTTGTTAAGTTTAGCCTAATCAGGCACATGTCTTTTTAGGAACGTTTAGAAACATTTATGCGTCATCACTCTGAAAAATTGGATACATCTGCCAATTTTAAAATTGAATTTGGTATCATGATTTCCTTTTTATAACTGAATCATTTCTTTTTTTATTCTATATTGAAATCATATTTTTATTGCATCTTGGAATGGTGGACTTCCTTTTATAGTGAAGTTAGTTTTGTAATGGAAAACTGAATCATTATTTACACTATATATTGGTATCATAACATTTATGGTATAGGGAGATATTCTTTATCGTTTTACCCAAGGCAAATCAATAGAAGCCACTAGAATGCAAATCCTTACTCAAAGAGAACGAAATGGAGAGGATAATAAAAAGAACAGGATTCAAAAGACTGAAAATGAAGATTGATGTTACATTTAAGTCTTTGAAAATATTAGTTGACAGGAAAGCAGGAAGCTGTAAAGTGTTCTACAAACATTGAAGTTTAGCATCGGGTTTACATTCATATCTAGCAATTTAAACAGGGAATTTATGATAACACTAGCTGTCAATCTACTCAGCCAGTTAAGTGTTATATGTGATACACGCTTGGGTGATCATGTCGCTTTCGATTCATGACTGACGAGACAGACTAGTTTATCTCATTAGCTTTCCAACGAAGGAAATCCAGTCTGTCCCATGGATGGGGATAGAAGAGATGAATTCATACCTTTACTAAGGATATTGGCGGGTAAATGAATGTAACGACAATCGACTACTGCGTTTAAATTCCGGAAGCCGTGGTCCAGAAAAAGAATGTCGATCAGAACAATGACATGGAGATATTTAAAGAAAAAGATAAAAGGGCTTCTACGTCACGGCGATGAGAAAACGAATGAAGGCGAGATGCTAGGTCAAAATAACTTCATAGATTATTCTTTGGATTTTCACAAGAATTCCTAGGTTCTTCGTGCTTTTATGAGATATAAAAGTATATTTTTCTTGGTATGCTGTGTTCATGGATTTGCTTATGGTATATCGGAATAAACTTTTGTTTCTTCCAATATGCGTGTTGGTGCACAAGCGAAGACAAATCAGTGCATCTAATGAGCGTTCTATAATTAAAACTATTTAATAATAGTTGCAATTATTATATATGATGGATTGATTCATTTTCTTCGGCTTATGTACCTTTGCCGGTTAATTAAAACCAGATTATATACTTAGATTGTAAGATTTTTTGTGACAATAATGATTATATATATACAAGTCTTAGTAATTTACTTGGGGGAGAAGAGGTGGATTCATACCTTCCTCACGGGAACTTTTGGGGAAGTAAAATAACGAACTCAACTGGAACTGGAACTTGACTCTCCGATTAACTATTCCGAGCCATTATCTGCCATTATACACCACACGCACATGCAAGCTTACTGTACCTGGTTCTCCCAAGCTGTTGTTTGAGTTCGGTGATCGTACAGGAACCGGTCTTTCAACGTGATATGGCCATAATACATATGGGTCTTTTAAGGAGCTACAATTATTAAAGACAATAATGAAGAAGAAAAGGTTACAATACTTTAGTCCTATATTAAATGTTGTTTGGTGTATTTTCTATTATTGTTTAACATTAAAACATTGTTGTGGGCATCACTGCACATTATTTCAAATCCATTATTTCATTATTTATTTATTTTTTTTTGAAAAATACACATGAAGTTTCCATGAATATTTGAGGTTTATTTGTAATTATGGAAGAGGGTGAATAATTCTCTACACAAATGTGTATGTTTCTCTCTCTCGTGTATATATATATATATATATATATATATATATATATATATATATATATATATATATATATATATATATATATGTGTGTGTGTGTGTGTGTGAGTGTGTATTTATATATATATTTATTAAAATGAATTAACATATAAAGGATAAATTAATAGAATACCTTATTCAAAACTGAAGGAACTTGGAGAAAAATAATTACTTTTATTAATTTCAACTGGCAAATATACGCATTTTTTATATATTAAATATGCTATTATGTTGGTGCAAAAATAATGTCGTTTTCTCACATGTGTTACTATGTGAGAAAACGACATTATTTTTGCACCAACCTAATAGTTCAATGAAAGTATATTTAAGAAATCTTCAAAGTACGCCCAGTCATCTTTTACATGCCATTACCATTAGAACGATGCTAATGTAATGACGTTTTGACAGTATAATTATTAATGCATAAAAATCTATTGTTCAAGAAATTTCGTAATGGGAAAATATAGCTCATTTCATTTGCCAAGCTAACAATGTAATTTATTTAAAGAGAATAAAAACAAATTAACTCAAGATAACTGTTATCAGACAAACAAATTGGAAATTATTTTCTTTACTTTCAAATCTTTCAACGATATGTTTCCATACTTAATTTTAAAATGAACATACATTATTTTAATAATGTAATCAACTGAATTCGTGTAAGTTAAAACCGCGGGGATAATGATTGGAATATTGAATAGCTTATATGTAATGAGACATCTATATTGTTTCAAAACCAGCTGTCAATCAAAACGTCTGACTAGCCTACTGAATAGAAGCTTTGTTTAAGCTTATGTATACTATTGCATGTTAGCTCCACACACACACCCGTATAGATTGTAGTATCATAGCCTCAACATGATAGACATTGCTGCTGTGACTTCCGTTGTTAGTAGGTTTTCACGGTATGGCGTAGCCAGCTCCTAGTGCATCCGGTTTTGAATTCAAAGTCTTTCTATCTTCCAAACTGATTGCCATCTAAACTAAAGATCTCAGTCTGCTCTTCTATTTGACCCCACGTTAGCAGGAGAAAAAATGAAATAATTCCTTTCCAAGAATATTTCTACGAAAGCGAACGACCTCGGCTGGTATTTGAACTTGGTACCCCAATAACTGTCTGGTACCTGTAGATATTGTAAGTGTTTGGATTTGCCTAGATTCCGTGAGTTCAAAATTCTGGGTTAGAGAGTGAATTTAAAATGTTCTATTATATTTTTAAAAGAAAAGCAAAGAGGAATTTTGGAAGAAATAGCCATTACGAAATATTCCCTACTCCCTTGATATGAAGGAAGGGTTCTAATCTAACTACCCAGAAGATTGCGAAAACCAAATGCAATAGACATCTCTAGAAAGCCGGAGGTAACACAGAAGACCTTAAAAAAAGGCAAACAGCCAATCAAATCGATTTCTCAAAATCGTCATGACTCCTCCTCTGCGAGCATTTCCAACTGCTCAAACTCAGTGACCCAAATTGTGGTTCATACTATTAATATGTTGACCGGACCTTAATAATAGTTCAGATGTATACTCTTCCTAGGACAAATATTCAGAGTTATTCTTTCTCGTATTGTCAACCACAGTTGTAGCGCCCAGTCTGTTCTTCAATTTAACGCATAGCTAAGAGGAGTAGAGATTAATTAATATAGTTACCTCCACGAATTCGGTATACATAAGGTTTTAAATGGATTTAAAAAAATGAAAAAGCTTTCATGAAGCTTTCAATTTAGTTTTAAATGAAAGAAAAAGGATTCATTTTACCAATATCTAATAGCCCAAATACTTTGGTGCATTTCAGACAGAAGTTATATTGATTGGAAGAGAGTTTCATTTTTTCAGTAAAATCGATCAAGTCAGCCCTTTTGTAGACATTTATAAACAAAACTTATTTTTCCGTTTTAAAAATCCTGCGAAAATAAAATACATATTTCTGAAACGTTCTTTGAGGAAAATTAGCAAATTTACAGTTAAGTAAATCTGATTTGAAACAAATATTACTTGTATCGGAAAATGTTGTATACAATAATTTCCTACCTTCTGACGTCTAAATCGATTTACTGACGGCGGTTTGACCACCGAACGTGATCATAAATATGGTGTTGATAGTTTTCATTAGTTTCTTTCGTAAGGCGGGGGACATCCCTTAAAACACGTGATCTTTTATTAATGGATTTATTGGTTTTTACATCCATATTTCAGAAATTGTGCATCGATATACATATTTAAAAATAAATCGAAATTCTTTTAAAATTTTTCATATTGAAAAAAGCTTTAAAATATTTTATTAGTAAATTTCATCTTTAAAAGATTCAAAGACTTTATAAATTATTCAATTTTAAATTGTAAAAAATGAAAACAAATCTCGTGAAAATTAAATTTTCATCAAACAATCTTTTTTCTTCAGACAATATTGTTTTTAATATATATTATTCATAAAAGCAATTAAAAGCCTTTCTAAATAAACAAAGTCTTAGCTTTATTGTGTTTTTTTTTCAGATTCAGAACAGATTTTCGGTAATACCAGGTCTGAGTTTGCAAAATTAAATCGGTGATTTAGATTCTGCAAAACCTTCTCTTAATATATAATATAAATTTTGCTAATATAGCCACTAGAAATTAGCTCGATAAATTTCTGAAGCATTCATATTAGGTTGGTGTAAAAATAATGACGTAATAATGTCGTTTTTTGACGTTAAAAATACGTCAAGAACGACATTATTGCGTCATTATTTTGGCACCAACCTAATAGAATTAAATAAGGAAGTAAGACATGTAAAATATATATATGTTTACGAAAGATTTTCTAATAAAAATTTCAAGAATAATTTCATTCATTTGTGTATAAGCCCTGAAAATTTCATTAAACTCATAGAATTATTTAATTATTCCAAGTATTTCCAAATTAATGTGCCTGTTACCGCAAAAAAGAGGCGAAAATTAGCTATGTTAAAAATTAGTACAGCTGTCGACCCAAGAAAAATTAGTTATTTAATCAACATTTAGAATATTCTGAAAAGGAGTAAAAAAATTCATAAAATAATCAAAAAATACTTTGATACCTCCACTTAGTAAAGGCATAAAGATTTTAATGATAAATCTTTGCTTTCATTACGTTAAGAGCATGTTTTCATCACCGTATGCCGAGTTTTAGCGATCTCGTGGAGGTATCTAAATTAAAAACAATCCCAATGGTATTTGTATGAAAATGAATACAGTGATTGCGATTGACTTTCCAATTCTTATACAGAACTTTTAACAAGTACACCATCTGAACATTCTCAGAAGTAACGACGCTTTAAATGCAGAGATTAAAATAAAACAATCAAATTCAGAACATTGGTTCGAATAAATCAATGTAAACGACTATTTTTCTGTTGTTTTTTTTAATCAGATACGAGGATTAGCATTGCACTAGATAACTCCAGGATTTTGTAATTCTTCGTTCATCTAATTTCACCGGAAAAGTGTCAGAGCGTGGAACGGCGCCCAGGGTTTACGAAGTTGTCCAGCAAGCACTTCGATTGGATCACACGTTTCTCTTGAGTTTCGTCGGATATAAACTACTCTCTTTTCATCATATACAACTTGTAACTGATGTTTTCGTGCACAAAACGTGAAGTGGGGAACACGATCAGATGTTTAACACTAGATTTTAACATCTGACACAGGAACTTCTCTTGCATACCATTATCAATGTTAGAAATAAACAAATTAAGGAGGCAATTTGCCTGATTGTAACAGAGAGCATGGGAATATTTGTGTGCGCCATGCAATCATTTCTCGTGCTGTCACGAATGGAAAACGCTAAGAAGCACTTACGCTGTTTTAAAATGCCACGTAGAAAACCGAGTTTTATTAAATTCCTCTTAGTAAGTCTTAAGGCGATGAATATTGCGTCTGTAGATATAATCTTATGAGATTAATAACTGTCTATGAGTGTAGCTTGAAAAGGCGCCGATATTCAGAGAACTTACAGATATTACATAGTAACTTACTATAGCGCATCATTTTACTTACAATTATTTAAACAAATAACTGGAATTAATCAACAGTACATTTTTTATAGCCATCTGTCACTTATATAATTGACAATCAAGACGGTTTTTACATTTACATAAGTAGCGAAGTAATCGTTCTGAGTCAAGCGTTTAATCGAAATAAGTAGTTTGTTCCTGCTTGATAAGTAATATTCCACAGCCACGCGCCACGTATTATTGTAATAACGGTGGTATATTTTATTGTTTTCTCATTTCAGCTTTAAACTGTTCGCTTCCCAATTTATCGTTGTCACTGTGCCAAGATAATAAAAAAGAAAGCTTTATAGTGTCACAGATTTCCCACAAAAAGTTCTTCTTTTAAAATCTTTGATTTTTATTGATATCAAACCGTAAAATACATGATAAACCCATGCCTTCCTCCTCTATCGCATTAGGATCAGAATAAAATCCATCGTTTAAAGTACAAACGCCTTCACCAAATAATATTTGAATGCGGACCAAAAACTGTATAATTGTTCTGGAAATATATCAGAAGTATCTCATCTATCTATCTATCTATCTATCTATCTATCTATCTATCTCTATATATATATCCAAATTGGCATGATTATATTTCACTTTGCACTGATAAATAACGTTTTAAGTATTCAAATTCTGTTGAATAGTGCGTGCAGCAGAATTAGATGGGAAATAAAAAAAAAGAACAGTGCGTATTAATTAAGGGACAGAAACAAGAAATATGATATTTATACTCAGAATGATATCTGAAAGAGAAATACGAATCAACCTCTACAACGAGACCATTTAAGAGAACCGGTAAATATACCAGAATTCATTACTGGAGGACGAAACTGTGAAAATACTTACTACGTAGATTCAGAAAAGAAATTGAACAGACTATTTTAAAAGGTAATGAAAGAAAACCAGGAAATAGGACTAAACGGATGAACATGCACTTCTCTTGTTAACAGGTTTTGTAATATATTAATAATTTTATTCATACTTGGGTATCTTTTTATTCAAATTTACCGAATTTATAAGAATATTTACATGTGCAGTATAACCCGGATATAAGTGAGTTGTCGGGACAGGATAAGAAGTCTCTTATATCCAGGTTTCTCTTATATCCGGGTTTGGTCTAATTTATATACATTATCACAGGCTCTAATTTGGGACCAGAGAAAATCTCTCTTATATCCGGGTTTCTCTTATATTTGTTACAAACAAAATATTGTTGGTACTCTTAATATTGAACGCTACATATGGATATATCAGAATTTATTAACAACACTAATTCCTATAATGATTTGCCTTTATTTATTTAAAGCAAATATGGAAAATGACAGTTGACTGATTCGATTTATCAGTCTATAACAAGAGGTCACTGATAGGAGAATCGGAGAGAGATAAACGAACATATGATATGACTTTATGCTTGACATTTAACTAGTCGTTGGTATAAACGGTAGCTGGGATTATATGATGAAAGTTCAGCATTTTAATTAAAATAAGTAATGAGGACTAATGATTTATTTATATTAAAGCTAGAATCACTAGCTGGTGTTTGCTATTAGACTGATTTGTTTTATACAAATTTGACAGGTAAAATCAACATTTCCTTTTCGGTTTTGTATATGAATATAAATGATAACTACAGTGTAACCCGGATATATGAGAGTTGTCGGGACCGGAGAAGAATTCTCTTATATCCGGGTTTGGTCTATTTTGTTTAGGTAAGACAGGCTCTAATTTGGGACCAGATAAAATATCTCTTATACCCGGGTTCCTCTTTTATCCGGGTCTCTTTTATCCGGCTCACACTGTACTTTGAAAAAAATTTACGATATTATTCGAGATATAAATAAAATGTGTACGGTATTTACGTGTTATAAAAGAAATTAGAAACCGGACATTTAAATTTAGACAGTGAATAAAATGGACATCGTTTTATACAAAATGAAAAAAAAAGGCGGATTTTGAATACTAGGGGATAAAAACGGACAGAAATTGAATGAGAAGTTAAGGAAATAGTCATTTACAGATGGAAACTAATACTTCATTAATTAATTCTTCATAATTTCATCTAATCTTGTTCAATCATGGATATCTTTAGTTTTCCATATTTTTAAACCTTTAATCTATTTCTATTAAGCTTCATTTCTCCCCAGTATTTGCCATTTGTTGCTATCAGAATTTCTTTCAAATATTGGGCTCTGATCTTTGTTTTTTTTCCCTTCTTCTTTTACCTTTATTATTCGTTGGCTATGTATCCAGGTAAAATTATATCTACTTTTTCATTTTCTCTCAGATTTTTCAACAATCCTTTTTTTATTCTCTCTTGATATGTTCCTTTAAAAGACGTTTAATTCGTTGTGGCATCCTTCCCTTCCGTTGCTGCTTTTGTTTCGACGAAATTCTTTCACCTTGCATCCTAATGTTTATTCAGGCGCTCACTATTTATTAACACGTCGTTTTTTTTTTGGTTTTTTTTTTTTATTTTACTTCAGATTTTCATGATTTTCTTCTCATGCAGTGTCGATTGCAATTTGACAAAAGATCTCCGATTATTTTTTTCTTACTTGTCAAAACTCATTAATAAAAATTAACACATTAATGCTACAATTCACGAATTCGGTCGAATGTTTCAAATTCCTTTTTTAAACAATATTTTGATCACCAAAAAATAGAAGAAAAGAAAATTATTCAATCAACAGCGCATGCATCAACAAATTAGAGTAAAAAATAACATTTGTTTAGATAATGAGTAAAAATAAGAGGTTACTTATATATATATATATATATATATATATATATATATATATATATATATATATATATATATTAATAAATATACATATACCTATGTTTGAGGTGAGACTTAATTTTCGTTGTTTTAATAACTCATCAAGCACGGAATTATCTGCTGACTAAGTCGCACCCCAAACGTAGTATATTAATCATTATAAATATATACTTTTTAGCTCTGTGTAACATGAGATTTAGGTATAGGGGTGAAGGTTTTGTGCAGAATCATCCACACTTTTTGAAGGGCCGAATACAGACCTGATGCACTACGTGCCACAAGGTCCCCAAACTACCCTCGGCAGGTTTTGAATTCAGAGTTGTCCTTCTCCTAGACTAGTTACTATCCAAAGCTACAGAACTCTGTGCTGCTATTTATCCATAGTTGGAGGGAGAAGAATAGGCTTCCTACCTTTCCCAAGGGTATTAGCATGATTTCAGACTTCTTTCCTGTAATGCAGAAGATGCTTTTAAATATACTCATTTATAAATTTTGTTTCAAACTGCCTGTTGTCATATAATTTAACTTATATATCTTTAATTTGCAAACTTATATATCCTTAATTTGCAAATCCTTTGCATTTATATAGCCTTCAGATCACAGTAGGTCGCTCATAATTGCGTAATGAGCTAAATATGAACTAAAATATCAAGAGCCATGTGATACATCGTGTTGGTTCTCTTCTAGCCTGACAAATTCAGTAACATCAAGTGACAACGATATCACATTTAGCCGAAACATCTCGGGAGAGATATTGAACCAGGGTATGTCGCTAGATTTCCAAAGCAGGATTTTGTGTGAGAATACGGCTCTTCATTCCGTCACATGAATTCTTGATTAGGTTCATGTCCACGAACTTCGTTGGAAATGCCCCTTAAGTTAAATCTAAGAAGCTGGGGACGGATATCGTGGTACATGATCTTCTTGGAATGAGCGCAAATGTCCATAATGCACACCAACTTCGCGGTAACTGGTCGATGATGTGTTTAACTGAACCAACCAGCAGGCCCAACTCATGCTACGTGAGCGAACCACACGTCATTATCTAACCACCAGCAGCTATCATGTTACGTTACTGACAAGTGGGTCCTATAATCATTTGTCACATCCGAAGACGAGAATCGGCCAGAAATAATATGGAAATATAGCTCATCGGTTTTCTTGTTGTTCAGATTCCAGTGAGGGTTATCACGAGCCCAGGTAATGGGCAGTATCAAGGATTGTTATTTTAAAAGCAGCACATTGGTAGACTATTTTACACCCATATCCAATGCAAACTATCACTAAGAAGACCCTGAATTTTATTTTGTTGAAACTTAAGCTCACCCTAGGACACAATTCTTTGCTAAAGATGTTGTAAAAGTGTACCGCTTCAGTAAGTATCGGGCTTATCCTTCAATGATCTAAGTTTACAAGGGCTAAACCATGCCGAAAAAGGAGTATTGCTGTCATATCTGGGTTGGAGCTGACCAGTCGTCCCTTTCCAGACGTCAGAAGCGCCTACGCTACCTTGTGAATAGTGAATTATTTCCACCCTGTGAACCCTTCCCCATAGACAAAAATTTCCAAGCCTCTAATTAGTCTATCGCTATTTCCATGGAAAATGTTTAGACGTGCTCAAATCCGCCAACTCTAACCTTCACAACTAAAATTCACAACCCTGCGTACTCTGAAGCATCACCACCATCATTCCCTTCATATTTCATTAATTAGAACAGATTTTTCTCAAGAACCACCACTTTGTAGAACCGACTCTCAAAATGATGCTTTTCCGACCACTTTTCAAATCTAGGGTTAATCGTTAGACTTCTCACATATCCATCGAAATAAAAAGATTTAATTTTACTTTATAACATCCTGCCAGGAAAAAAAAACAAAAAAAACGTGAATTCCTGGTATGAGTCGGATGATTTACACAAATCAACATTGTACATACCCAGAAGAAATTAATGTTCCTATAGCTATCTAAATTGTAATCTGGGGTAAAATAAGAAAGCTTTATTTAAGTAAAATGCTATACATCACTTTATAACGAAAATATAAAGCGGTACATAAAGATGAGATATGCCATCTCTTATGACTACTACTAATAATAATATAACTAGTGACATTGCAATCACTCCCTGTCATTTTACAAATTTCCCACTGATATCATGAGGAATTTGTTAGCGAGCGAATAATATAGGATCCCTCAAAACTTTAAACAACACCACTTTTTACTGATTTCATTAATACTGTTTAAATAGCTGAAGTTTTCCTTGTAAGTCCTTCAAGAACTATGAGTGGATTCATAATCCCTGTATTCACCTATTTTAAGTTAATGGCTGTGATATTCTCTGTTTGAACGGGGTTATATATATCGATCATCTGTCTTCTATTTTCAGGACATATTCTGTGCTTGTGAAAAGCGAATGAAAAAAAATTCATTCGCTTTTCACAATTTAAATGAATCGCCATGCGTTTTTTTTATAAAGCCACTCACCTAATACGTTAAGCTCATTTATTTTATTTACAGATTTATTACCGTCTCTGAAGATAATATAATAACTACCCCGTGTCTCCACACGGTCTTCGGAAAAGGGGTGTGTGAAAGGTAATTGGAGTAATTGCTTTTTAATTTGATCTTCATGAGCACCTTTTTTACCTGTAAAATTGATTCATACGAGCATAGCTAGGAGTAGGGATGTTCCGTGAGTAATGTCTCTTGTTTATCTTGACAAGCCGTACAGTAGATACATGGTGCATAAGTTCTAAACAGAACATCACTGCTTTAATCAGATAAGCGTCACTATTCTAAATAGCAAAGCATCACTGTACTAAAGTGCAAAAACAACACTGTTCTAAAAAGGAAACGATCACTGTGCTAAAAAGCTATAGAACAGTATTTTGCCACCTCATCAGCACCACTGGTTAATTATTTTCACTAGCGACGAAGAAGGTCAGTATAGAGGTGAGCCAAACGTGGACTGGCATACAATACCGTCACCACTACCCAAACGCCTTACACATCTGTCATTTTTTTTAATCAAGGCGATAATGCCACTTAGACACAAGAGCTTACTGGTAGTGGAAGAGAAGGAGAAGGAACAAATAAAGAACAGGATTTAGGAAGAGAAAAGATGGTGAATAATGTTGTATATATATATATATATATATATATATATATATATATATATATATATAGATAGATAGATAGATAGATAGATAGATAGATAGATAGATAGATAGATAGATAGATAGATGGATTTTAAGTGAAAGGGATCAACGAAATTATTAGAATAGAACTGGCAGTTACATGTAGCTATTTCATCAGTAAAAGGATGTTACATCGTTGCCTTAATCGCGCCCATCCAAACGCAAACATTTCGAAAGCGTCTATTCGTGGGTACTGTGTATTATGTATGAAATAAATCGTGCGCTCTTTCAAATCAGCCGGTATTTGCCAGTTTGCCTCTGTGACTATATCATATTGCCCGCAAAAATATGTGTTATTAGCGCGAAGGTTCAACCGCTAGTGCTTCAGTTGACATATTTTGATAAGTGACATTTTGCGGTCGTGATTTCATCAAATCATTCTGTGTTTTCCAATGAGACCATTGCAGTGATCATAGCATTCGTTGCTGACGAGGTTATTAGATTCTGAAGTGGTATTTATTACTATGCCTTTTCTATATTATTACTATTATTATTATTATTATTATTATTATTATTATTATTATTATTACTGTTGTTGTTGTTGTTACTGTTGTTTTTTGAGTGAGGGAACATTATTATTATAATGTTATCATTATTATCGTTATTATTATTACTATTATTATTATTATTATTATTATTATTTTTCTGAGTGAAAAAATGGCACATTAATAAGAGACCCTGGAGCACAAATATACGACGGCAATCTAGTTAGATACAGCTATGACAGGCATATGCATCGCAGTCTATTATGTGCGACATGGTAAGAGTTTTTAAATAATACAGCGCATACTCTTGCAGGTGGTGTCTGTTAGATTTACCTTCCATAGACTGTTATTGACTACGGATGTTCCCATGTATTTACATGTTGCTCTAAAGTCGCTATGACTGCCTTATCCTTCAAACGCAAAAAAAATCCAAACATATTGACATCAGGCCATGATGCTCCCTCACTACTCACGCTCAGGAACAGAAATGCTCTGTGCATCAGTTACGAATGGGACATGTCCAGCTAGTTAAGGTCAGGTAAATGACAAGCAAATCTACGGGACTGAGATAAATTATGTACCCGTTCACACCTGCGATCAATTAAGATTAGAATACATTATTATTATTGTTATTTTTTATGTGTGTGGTATCCTCTTGCCAAACAATAATTTTAAGTGCCTATTTACGAAGTCGTCTCCAGTGTGTATAAGATTAAAAAAAGTACTGTATAAGTGTCATCTATGCCCCTTTGCGACCTTTCGTTTAGATGAGTATAGTTTTGCGAATAACATGTACAATTCCGCACAAAGTAATCTTTTATAGCTTTAAGGTGCTGATGTGTGCAGGAATTTTACACACATGTTTTTCAGTACCCTTCTTTATCATACCCAATGCCCCTATCACAAGGGTAGTTTTAAACGTTCACATTTTTGTTATTTCGATTTTTGTTATTATTGTTGTTTTGATGATGATGATGATGATGATGATGATGATGATGATGATGATGATGATTGTTATTTTTACTGCAGTGATATGGTGGCGTGTTACGGGAGACGAACTGATTATTTTCTTAAGCCGTGTTTGCTACTAGGCACATGAATGGGTTATTCATTATTCTTCAGTCATTTTATAGCAAAGCCATTAAAACAAATTGGCATTAAGCTCCCTTAAATGCCGGGGACTAGTTGCAGATTTCTTGCCAGTTTCTACACATTTCGATTCTTTCTCTGCTGATCATTTTTCTAGAATAATTGAAAGCATCCTTGAAACTATTCCAAATTGAATTTATTTATTAATATTTTGCAAAGTAATATCAGAAATTAAAATGCTAGCAAACCCGTAAACAACAAAATAGGATTTCTTATAATTGCTATTCAGAAAAATTAATTTTTACTCATGTTGATTCAACGAACATTCTGCCGATCTATTCAATGAATTAAACTGTCCGAATGCCTCTTGAAATGCTAATGAGCTAGCTGTAATTTGAGCCGCTGTCATTTCTAATTCATGTAACTGCTTAAGAACAGTCCATTAAAGACATTTACACACGTCATTATCTTACATATTTTCCGAAAGTTTACGGATACCTTACGTTCAATCTCCGGTTATTGTTCGTTCACCAACGTTTGTTTTTTGGGGTTTTTTTTAAGCTTAGCGCCCCGAGCAAGGCATGAAGCCACTAGGATGCAGGGGGGTTGCAGAAGATTTGTAGAAAGAGCAGATAGGATTGATAGAAGAAAGGATGAAGGGAAGGGTAGTGTGTAGATCAAGGTAACTGGAGATGTCGATTGACATTACATTTGAATAGTTGGATATTATAGCTATCAGGGAAACAGTAATTGGGAAGGGTGTTCCACAGGTGAGAGGTGCTATGTATGAAGCTATTGGAGTAGAAGAGATGGCTACATTTTAAAGTGTCTACAGTGTAAGGGTGAGAGCGGGATGCCAGCCTCGTAAGGCGCTTGTATTCATGGAGACTGGGGACCAGGGAAAGCAGCTCATCGGAGCAATTGCCATGAAAGTATCTGTAGAAGAGACAGAGAGAGGCGACGGCGCGTCTGTGAGGTAGTGGCTGCAGGCGAGACGCCAGATCAGGGCCAATCACATTACATATCCGTCTCTGGATCTTGTCAAGAACTCCGAGGTAAACAGAAGGTGCCCCAGACCATATATGGCAGCAATACTCCATGCAAGGGCGAATGGTCGTTTTGTATATTCGAAGTATCGATTCAGGGGAGAAAAATTTCCTCGCAGTGGACGATGCAATTGAGTCAATGTATTTGTTCCATCTCAAGTCAACGTGAGACCGAGCAGACGCAGGGAGTCACTCTCAAGAAGTTGACCATCAGTCATTCTAATGGGGGTGCAGGTAAGGATATCTATGGTGGTTAGTGGAGAGTAGTTTAGTTTTAGAGGCGTTAAATTTGACCATCCAATTGTTGCCCCAGTTAACAACGGATTGGAGGTCCATTTCAAGACGCGCGGCCAGGTTAGTTTTGACCGCGACACTAGATTTGGTTTTGAGGCAGGAGTAAATTGTAGTGTCGTCCGCGTAGTGCCAACTTGGGAACCTATGGCGTCAGGTAGGTCGTTGATGAAAATAAGGAAAAGTGTGGGGCCAAGGATGGAGCCTTGGGGAACACCTGCGTTCGTAGGATAGGAACTGGAGGAGAAACCGTTGAGAACGACCTTCAATTCTCGATTTGATAGGAATGATTGTATCAGATCAAACAGTCGACCAGTAATACCGTAACCCTGGAGCTTACAAAGAAGGCCGGCATGCCAAACCCTATCAAACGCTTTGGAAATGTCTAGGGTCATGGCACGAGCCTCACCATTATTTTGAAGTGCTTGGTAGACGGTTTCAGTGATGACCGTAAGCACGTCAGCTGTAGAAAGGGCGTAGCGGAAACCGTATTGCTTGTCTGAGAGAAGGTCGTGTGTGGTAAGGTATTTAACCACTTCTGCGTTGATTAGGGCTTCGAAGACTTTGCCGAAGAGGGGTAGAAGACTAATAGGACGGTAATTAGCGGGGTCAGAGGGGTCTCCAGAGATCTTAAAGACAGGAACAATGGATGCGGACTTCCAGCAGTCGGGAAAGCAGAATTCCTTGAGACAGTAAATATACAGTTTAGAGAGGGCGGGTGCTAGCTCAGGCGCGCATTTCTTCAAGACAATGGCTGGTATGCCGTCTCCACCACTAGCCTTGTGTGGGTCTAATTTGGAGATAATACCCAGTACTGATGACGGGGTTATGCATAAGCCGCCCAATAGTGCCTCAGTTCTTAGAGAGAAGTCAGGTATGGGTACACTGGTGGAGTCAAGCGTCGAGTTATACGAGAACTTCCGAGCAAGACATTCAGCCTTGTTGAATAAAGGAGGTATGGGGGGTTTTCTATTGTTCAGGACACTCTTGCAATGCCGCCAATAATCTTTGGAGCCAAATTTGCGAGATGCAATACGCTCCCTCATCCGAGCAGCAAATATTGTCTTAGCTTCGTTGTGGACACACTTGCACTCGCTACGAGCGGAGGCAAAGCGACGTCTATTGCAGTCCGACATGTCGCTACGAAATAAGTGAAAGAAGTGGTTCCTATGGGCAATGACGGCTGAGCAAGCAGCGGAGAACCAAGGGGAGGAGTGCAACTTGACATTGAATTTCCTTGAGGGGATGAAAGCGTCGATTCCAGCTTTAACCCAGGATGAGACCTCAGAAGCACATTCAAGGACAGGGAGTGTAAAGACAACATCTCAGGGGACATCGCGGAGGAAGTCACGGAACGAGTCCCAATCCGATCGTTGGTAGTAGAACGAGGTTCTAGTAATGGGAGGTTCTTTGCGGGGTGTGGAGTTGAAGGAAATGTTAACAGATACCACGGCATGGTCGGAGTTACCAAGAGAGCAGAGCTGTGTGACGCTACAGGATTCGGAGATGGAGGTAAAACACAGATCTAGAAGGGAGGCCTTATCTGCCAGGTTGGGGGCAAAACGCGTGGGGAAGTTTACTATCTGCGTGAGGGATTGAGAAATTAAGTGTTTGAATGCCAGCCCGGTCAGTAGTAGCATTCTCGAGCCACTTGGTATGATGGGCGTTAAAGTCACCAAACACGAATACTTGAACAAACGGGTGGAGAGAGAGGGCCTTGTCTATGCTGTCCGACATGCTGTCGAGTATCCCGCAGTCTTGAGAGGATGGAGAGCGATAGAGGAAGAAGAGATAGCTTACGGCATTGAGGAGAGATAGTCGAAGACACATGTACGAATGGTCTGGTGATTCGAGAGACATCTCTCTGGCTAGGGGGAGATTATCCTTGACATAGACACCAAGGCCGTGCATGTGGGTTAGAGTCTTTCCTGAGGATAGGAAGGTAGCCGGGGATCGAGAGATCAGAGGAGGGAATAGACGGGACAAGGTTTGTCTTGCACAGGGCCATTATATCCGGGCTGTTTGCAGTGAGGAAATATTCCACATTGCAAAAATTTGTTCTAACGCTACTGATGTTGCTGAACGAAATGTTGAAGGGTTTAGGTGATTTTTGAGTGACTGGTTTAGGTTTTCTTTTTTGGTTCATTTGAGTCTTCATGTAGAGTAATTGCTGGAAGATGAGAAGGCCTGAAGTACTTCAGGCCTCAGTCTTATTGTGGAGTAAAAGTTGGAGGATGAGAAGGCCTGAAGTAAGAGAAGCAGACGGTTATCGACCGCTTCATGAGCAGAGAGGAGTTGGCACAGCTTGCAACATAATGTGGCATCAGGGTTGCCCACCGGAGGTGACTGCAGGGACACCGTTCCATGCGCGACATGGCACTACAAACACCCCGGTATTATACAACTGTTGATCAGAGTGGCCGCTCAAGACGCTACGCAAGAGTTAGGGCTCCTAACTACCAGTCGGAAACAGCAACCAGTGAACTGTCAACCGTGTACCCTCAGAATGAAGTGGCAATGCCACAGATTGCACACGTCACGGGAGAAAACACATCAGCACTTGTTCAGAGTCCAGAGAAAGAGAGAGAGAGAGAAAGAAAGAGAGAGAGTACCGGGAACCCCTTCTTAGACAGGAAACAAGGTGTGAGCCTCTACTCTTGTCCAGGGGAAGGGGGAGCTGTAACTTGATGCTTGGGGTCTGAGATCTAGCTGGCTATACAATCACTGGCGTCCATCAGAATTGAAGAGGGCATTAACTTTCTGCCACTTGTGAGTATAAATTCATTCTACCTGAAACCCATCCAAAGCATCTCTCTCTCTCTCTCTCTCTCTCTCTCTCTCTCGGTATATATATATATATATATATATATATATATATATATATATATATATATATATATATATATACGTTTATGTAATTATTTTATTTATCTATTGTTTAGTCCCCCCACTCTGTGCGACTAATTTAAGTTTGACGAGGTGTGGGTTAACTAGTAAAAACTTCTATCAGCAAATCATTTTTATCGTCCCAAATCCACCTAAAGATTCCGCAAGCAACTTGAAAACCTGAAAAATATTGATAAGCTCTAAATACACATATATCTGAACAATCTGATCTCATTTTTATTGGTTCTTGAATTTGGTGGTATATTAATGGTGAGTTCAATCCTTGATATGCTTAGTAAATTGCCAAGCTCAGTGGAAACTTAGCTAGTCATGGAAAGCGTAACGAGAAAAATCTCTCCCCACAGATTAAATAGATTTTTATGTTCGAAGTTTTCAGAAGTTTAACTGAAACGACATACCCCTGAAGAAGTTCGAAAGATTCCATGATGGAAATGTTGTGGTAACAACCACAAAGATGAGGTTATTTAAATGATGTAAACAATAATAATTCCCTATCCCGGAAATTCAGACAGGAATCATTGACATTGCCAGTGTAGGTATGGAAAAGACCCAGGCAGCCAGATGGTGGCAGTGACATAGCTGAACCATAATATACACAATATACACCATACACACATTATACCTGACGTCTATCTTACGTTTACTTTACAGTGTATCCCATTTAGATGATAATTATTATGGGAAATACTAAGATACACATTTAACGTGCAATACTAACACCAAGAAAATGCAATCAAAAGTTGACTCTACATTGGGGTCGTTAGGGTTGTGTTTTTGTATTTGATGAAGCGTTAGGGTTGGGTTTGGTACGCAAGTGGGGGGAAGCAAATACCAAAAAGTTTGAAAACTACTGGTCTAAACCAACATTTTCATATATATTGGTCCTCTTCACCGGTGGGGGCAAAATTAAATTTCCCCGTCTCATTAAAACTTGTTGTGATTTGCATGATATCTGCGATTGGAAGCTCCATTCGTCTTGGATATAAATACGTTTTCATTCAGGTAGACATTTATGTTCGAGCCTAGTTAACAAATATTTTTATGTCGATTATCTAAGCAGGGTAAGTACGCTCATGCCATGAAGTTTTGCTTATTTGATTTTACAAAATATTTAGTAGATTTTTTCTGTTTTTAATTTCCCGCAGTAATCGACGTAAATTCCCTTTTTCGACCATCTTTGATAGCATTATTCCATAGCTTAAACGCCTCTAATTATTACACCCCGTCAAAGTTTCTCTTTGATTTACTAAGCACAATTTAAATTTGGCATCATTGGCTCAATTAGGATGTACAGGATAGATAATTAGTCATTTCATATTGAGGTTACAAATTTTGACTTTAATGAAGACGGGACACGAGGAAACACATTATGTTGTTTTCTCACGACCATATATAAAATAGCCCTAAAAAAAGAATGAAAGAAAATAAAACAACAGATGAAAAGAATTAAAGAATAAACAACTACAAAAAATGTTAAAAAACCACAATATATTAGAATTAAAAGAAATCTACAAGGAATGTTACGGGAAATATAATTAGAAAAAAAAACATATGTAATTCAGGTCTGACTATGAAGTCATTGAATACCTAGAATAAAGATAAAGGACATAAACCTCCTCTCTGTCTGGTATATCTGATGAATAGACGCCAGTGAATACTTTTGAAATTACTACCGACTGAATAAAATTAATTCCTTCTTTATTTCAGTCACCCCTTTCCCTCAATTGAAGTCGTGATGGCACCAGCGAAGACATAGCCACCATTCTTCACCATCACGTACCATTCTCTGAGACTCTGAGAGCAGCAATGCTTACCTTAAAATCGCCATTTTAAAATATGAGCGCAAAATATATTCAGATATATGCACTATAAATTAAACCTAGATACTGGATTTTATTTACAATCAGTAGTAATAGTAGTAGATAGACTCACCAATCAACCAATTCAAATTCCTCCCTTGTCTTTTGAACAGGAGTAAAGGTTTACCCATTATTTTCAGATTACGATTAGATTTCCGGTCTCTTCTGAACCCTACTTCAACACAACACATTTAACAACTCCGTTTGAACACTTAAATTTT
Organism: Acanthosepion lycidas; assembly: GCA_963932145.1. Taxonomy (NCBI): domain Eukaryota; kingdom Metazoa; phylum Mollusca; class Cephalopoda; order Sepiida; family Sepiidae; genus Acanthosepion; species Acanthosepion lycidas. Next base: position 121,790,200 of record OZ010574.1, on the reverse strand, counting down.
ATTTAACAATTATTTATTTCCTTTTATTATCGTTATTCTTGACCACAACAGGAGTGGGTAGGTTTACCTATCTTCCGGTTCACACTCCTTCCTGATTTTTTGAACAAGAGTAAAGATTTATCCCTTTTTCCCTGTTTAGTATTGCGTTTCCAGTTTCTTCTAAAATATTTCATTTCTCTTTCACGCCAAGTAGCCCCTTGCGTCTTAGTGACATCATCGCCTGTTTGGGCTATATTGATAAAAAATACGAATAGTATTAAAAGAATTGTAATAAAAATTTGCTTGGCCAGACACACGTTTCTAAAATCTGACCAAATCCCCAAATATCAGAATTATTTTTGGAAGATGATTTGATGAGCCGAAATAAGATTTTGATTTAATAATATTTCTTGTAATTTACTCTAAAGTCTATTTAATTTTATTATCTTTTTTTTTTCGTTTAATTCCTTATTCTTTGCTTTCATTTTCCATTTTATTCTCGTCCATTCTTTATTTTCTTAATTTCGTTCTTCATTTTTGTCCTATTCTTTTTCTTTCTTTTTCTTTTTTATTATGTCTACCACGTCTGTGGCTTTCCTGAATTTAGATTATACAAGGATCGATGAACGAGAGTGGTGACTGCGCCATCTTTTCTTTTTTGACAATACTGAGGAGATTGTCATTATGTCGAATAGCTCCAGGCATATTTTGCGGACATCGTTGTTTCTCATATGTTCAATGTTGATGAAGTTCTTTTAATGTTTAATATCTGCTTTCAGATTTATTCTTTGGAATTATACTTTGAATATCTACGTTTTCTTGGTGTACAAGGTGATTGGGATGACAAGGAAACGGATTGTAAGAGCATTCTCTCCAAATGGTTTTACAATTTTGAAAACAATACAAGCTTAATCATAGGACGAATACTTTTTCAGAGAGAATTTTTTTGAAATGAAAGTTTTATTTTTCTTATTTTAAAAAAGCAGTAAACGTAAATAAATTTATAAATGTTTCTTTGTTTTTAATAACATTATCGAAGAAGTAAATAGTACAATTTTTTAAATTAATTTGAAAACATATTTCATCAATTTAAATAATTTGCATCATTCTTTACTAATTAAAGGAATTCCCTGACTATATTTTTAAGCAAAATTATTCATTTAATCATTATGTTTTATTGGGTTCTTCTACAATAGGTTTAGTATACACTTTCTCATCTAATTAAAACATGCAAATATGTGCAATCTTATTTACCAATCCACCACACATTTAAAATATAGGTTTTTAATCAATAAATCTTGGAAATAATTTTCAAGATGGCAAGACTTTACAGAAACCTCAGAATTTATTAGTCTGAAGGTGACATATCTGCGGAATATTCTTCCCAGGGATGAATTTTACATCTCAAGCCCGTTATATTCAAGAGTCTCATATTTGCAATTTAGAGACAGTCTTTTTTCTGTTGCTGCAAAAAACGATTTTTTCTTTGCTCGGAGAAAAAATTTCTTCCAATGCGTCATTTAGAAAAGCCAAATGCTTGTTGAATATTTTTTTAATATTTAATAAATCCGATAAATTCAAAACTTCTTCTTCTTCTTCTTCTTATATTCTGCTTGATTAACTTTCAAATCAATAATGACCCGTGTACAATTACGGTTGAATATATGTTTTCCTCTTATGTTGCATCATGTGATGGTACTAATAATTCAGTATTAACGTATAAAGCAAAATGTCTCATATTATTATTATCTTTTTTAAATATTTAGGTAACAATAAAAAATTTGTTAGGAACAAAGAAAATAAGACGCAACTGTTATGTAATATCAGTTCCCTTATGTGGTGGTGAATATTGCATAATATTTTCACAAATGAAGAAGAGATATGTATGCTGTATGCTTTTATAAATTAAAACTATGAGTGGCGCCCATCTTAACGGTGTGCGTTTAACCACACACGAGTGTAGTAAACCATTAGGGTCGTAGGGGCAGCCCATGCACTGCAGTCATAGCAGCAGTGGTGCGTCTTGAGAAAGATAAAAGTTACGAAATCGACTGGAATTTTTCGAACTTCGATTTCTCATTTCGATGTGATAGCCATTATGCCCACTCGCCACGCTCTACCAGCCGAACCATCTTAAAAAATAAAGAAAATTACAGGAAGAATTATATTATCATAATGGAAAAAGAAGTTGATATAAAAGAAAAAAAATGGATGCTGAAAGAAACAAATTGAATGAGATGAATTAAAGAATAAGAAGAAAGTGTAATAAGTGTAAAATTGAAATTAACTTGCGAGATGTAAGCTAAAAGGGCAAGCGAGAATATAGTGTAAAAAGAGGAGGGGCGCAAGAAAGAGAAAGAGAAAAATTGTGGAAGAAAAAAAACGGATAAAAAGAGTTAGAAAGAAGACAGATGGAGGCAGAGGGAGTAGTTAAGAAGAAAATAAAAATAATAAATTAAATTCTGCTCAAATTTATCAATCAAATACTCAAGAGTATTATTCCTGACCTGGATTCTAACCTCAAATCAATGCGTTTAATAATTTTGTTTACTCATAAATTTTTGATGTCTATTAATACTTGTATTTCACAAACACATACGCACATATACATGCATACGTATATATATATATATATATACATCTTTCGCCAACATATATATATATATATATATATATATATATATATATATATATGTATGTTGGCGAAAGATGTATATAAAAGTGGAAATTTTGCTTATGTTGGTGCGACTACACATACATACAAACGAAATACATATTTTCTCCCCAATTTTTCTTGATATATAAGATTTATATATCGTTATCACATACACACATACTTAAACACACACACATATATATAGTGTAAAAAGGAGAGATAGATAGATAGATAGATAGATAGATAGATAGATAGATAGATAGATAAAATCAAAGTCTGATGGTTGGCTTTTGACAATATTTCATTGTGCCCTGATTATATTTGTTTTCATACTGATATAGGTTTTCTTGTTTTGTTTTTTTTAAATGCACGCCCGAATAAAATTTTTCATCTGTTCTTCCTTCTCTTAAGATAATCATTAAAAAACTTAAAAAAAAAATATGTTTCTCCTTTCTCTCTATCATCATTTACATCGTTCTAGCGACAATATTTTAAAATATAATGATCAGTATCTATCATCACAATGTTCACCATTTTTAAATCAAAAGCTGACACAAAATGTTTGTGCCATCTGTTTTTTCTTCAACACCAGGATATTTTCTCATATGAAAAGATTTTCTACTTCAATATTTTATGTGGAACATTGGTAAGCCAGTAAATATTCCATGAACATTTCGGTAAGTTTGATGAATAATTTGTTGAATGGAAAATAACATAATCTTTGAAAAACAAGTTGTTTGTTTTCTTGGGAAAAGTAAGAAAAGTTTTTTTATAGAAAGTTTCTTGATTCACCGTCATTTTTAACAAATTTACCTTTACTTGACTTAGTGACTATAAGCGACCTTTAAAAACAAACAAACTGGAATTTGTGGAAAAAAAGAAACTTAACGGAAACCAAAATTCATATGATGAAGAATAAAGCGTCGAAGTGTAATGACGATCGACAGAAAATTAATGCAGGCGAATCATTAAATCTAAATTAAGTTCGATGAAGAAAAACAACCAAACAAGCCAGCCCGATCAAACATTTTGATGTGAGAAATGTAGAAATTAAATTAAAATTTAAATTAAAGAAAATTTCAAGAGATTATAAAGGGAAAAAGCAACAAAAAATCCCACAAATGTTAAAGATCAAACTAGGAAGGTACGTAGAATGAGTATATAAAACAAAAAACAATGCAATCAAAAGCATAAAAATAATTTTATGCAGAATCTTTTCACTAAGAGAAATAAATGTATGCCTCTTTTTCTGCACTCAGTGACACCCAAGGCATAAACATCCAGTAGAAGAGACATAATAATGCACAACAATAATCAGTTGCAGAGACTAATTGAAAATGAAATTTAAAAGAATACGACGAAAAAGTTCAACACATCCTAAACGAAAAATGAAAAGCATGTGGAAGAGAACGACCGCTGGAAAAGACAAAATCAGAAATAAAACAAAAACATAGCAACGTTTCAGTAAAACGATTCAACAACAGATAACGTCTAAATCACAAAGAATCAGACTTTACAAAAAAGGACAAAAGTTTTTTTTGTTTTTTTTTGTTTTTGTTTTCACCAGTACTAAACTTACAAAATGAAAACAAAATAATAGAAAGGTATAAGGATTAAAAGAAGCAAACGTTAATCTTCAATTCACGAAACACATGCGAAAGAAAATGCTGAAAATTGAAGGTTTAACAACTGAGAAAAAGGTAAAAACACAGTAACGAATATGCGAAATGAAACCAAACAAAATAAGATGAAAAACCAAAAGAGACCTCAACAAGAACAACCAGATGCGGTATCTAGCCACCCCCCACGAGGGTTGCATGTGGCACAAGGCCGAGTTTAAGAATAACCATATACATCTTTGAAAGAAACTCTAAAAGAAGTTAAGCAAATGGATGGCCACAAGGAGTGATGGTATAGTAAATTCCTAGCGAAAATACTTGCCTAAATGAAGACCAATGCCATGTTCATTTTAATGGTGCGATTAGCTAGTATCATACAGGAAAATGCGTAGAAAATCCAGAGGAAAGCTTGCGCTGGCCAAAATCTGTCATTCTTTGCAAAAGGAGAAAATCAGCACCCTGAAAACTACTGGTCAGTGCCATCTCACTTTAAAATGCACATAATCACCATGACAGCTAGAACCAACCTACATTAATAAATATCAACCAAGCATTACCAGAAAAATAGGCTGTAGAATATTTATATAACGATAACGATAAGCTACTCAAAATAAGCCTATAATGGAAGAGGCAACAATTAGCAAAGATAACATTACAAAAGTATGTTCAGACTATAAAAAGGTGTTTTATTAAGTTCCACAAATCTGGATAATACAGTGTCTAAATTGTATAGCACTTTCCCAATTACGATAACATGTTATTTGTAGCAAACATGATGCAATACCAAACAACCCTAAAAAATATCGAGGAAGCTATAACATCCAGAAAAATGAATACCTGTAGCATGATCCTCTAATGAGATTCACTTTCTTACCTGCCTGCATTGTTTTGTTTCCTTTGCCTTTGAATAACAGAAACTTTAATGTCAGACAGGTTACTGATTCATCAAATTGTTGTCTATTGGTTATCTGACGTAGACAAATAAATATGCCTTTTCGTCATCTTTATGACTTTAGTGACGGCAACCAAATAGACTTTATTCTGGATAAACGTACTAGGGCTAATTTCAAACGAATTAATCTAACAAATAATCAAGATTGGCATCGATATTGCTTTCCAGGCGAGATAAAAATACCTTACTTACAAATACATATTATATGAAGAAAGAAGATGCAATGAAATGCGAAAAATACCGACGAATATGTCTGACGCTTATATCAGATTTGACATTCATTAATAAAGAGATGGAAGTTCCAGCCATTACCTAGAGTTTCAACATAATCAAACTGAAAATCGAGCAACTAAGTAAACAAGACCTCCAAACAAGAAAACGATAGCTGGAAAAAATGCACTACAGACGTTGGTATGATTTACATTCCATGAACATTGGGTTAAAGGGTCTTATGCAATTTGAGTTGACTTAAAAAAAAACAACGACCATCGGTGGTCACACTGAATTTGAACCCTACGGAGCAGGGGTGACATTGAACTGTGAACATAAACTAGCAGAAATGGAAATTGTGAAAACGAGCCGGTCACCAACTTCGCTTTTTCGAAACAAAATGTAAGCCGAGAAAAAGGTAGATTTAATGGGAAGAAGAAATCCTATACAATCAGCGCCCATGACGAACCAGTGATAAAGATGGAGATTAAGCCCAAACGAATCAATAACTAATAAGAGCTGGCCTAAAATCTGAACTTTAATGGGTTTATTATTGCTTCTCAATACATTGCATTATGGCAGGTTACAAGCAAAAAATTATCTAAAAGACAAAACAAACCCAATGTGCAGGATATGCAAAAAAAAAAGAAAAGAAAGAAACCCTAGAACAACTAGTCGGTGGAACTCCTGAATTGACTAAAAGAGAATACATACAAAGGCACCAACATGCAATCTTGTATCTCCACTAGACAGTCTCTAAGGACAAAATCCTGAAAGGATATTAAAAAAAAATTATGAACATGTGCCATCAACTGTAACAGAAGAAGACGAATTTATTATTTTTTAGACATACCAATCTAAACTGCTACAGAGATTTAGACAGACAGACATAGTATAATAGGGCAGGTTGACTATTTAGTTTTCAAAAAATCATCCTTGCACTCAGTACAAAAGCTATAGCTTAATACCCTAACTATTGCTACCAAAAAAGTAGAGTCCTGTCTTACTAACTTTTGAGCATTTTGTTTTAAAAATGGATTGAAAAATGTTCAAAAATATCTAATTTGCGAATGTTTTTGCTTACAAATAGTCTTCGATATTTTACTATTTCAAGAACAAATTCAAATAAATTTGATATGTTTTATTAAATATATTAAATAGAAAATATATACACACCAGAATTCTTATTATGAATAATCACGAGCAAAAAATGTCATTTTTTACTGTATTCGATAAGGGAAAATTGTGTAAAACTTTTACTAAAAGCTGTACAAGATTATTAATTCGCATATTTCGTAATCGAGTACATCGTTGGCATTTCATCCCGGTGTTGTTTTTTTTTATTTATTGTATATAACCTAATAAATTAGGTCATAATTAATAAAAACAAAAGTTGGTAAAAATATATATACAACACCATAATAGTCTTGCATACAATTTATAAGACAATTTTTTTTAAAATTTGCATAGTTATTGATAATCACTGTAAAACTACTGCACTGTGTAGCATATTACATTATAATATACCTAACTGTTCAGTATAAATTCCCTTTAAAATAAATGAAGGTCATATTTGATGGCAAAATGATCTTTTAATAATGTGCTTGTGCCTTCCTGTCTATATACAATTTCTGAAGATTCAGTAGTTAGTTTAACAGTTTCTTACACATCTTGCCAATGTGCAGATAAATTCAGGGACGTCAACATCGTCACCTACATTAGGACCACTTGCAGTTCATTATTTGCACTCGCAGATCCAAATTTAGCTAGTTTATTAGTTTATTGCTTTAGTGTTGGTAAATGTATTTTTTGTAATCTCTTCTTTGATGGTTTGCTGATTCTGAAACCCAAAATATTTTTACTGGAAAATATACCCATGCATGTCAATTTACAAGAATAATTTTATCTCAAAACGATAAAATTATTCTTGTAAATTGACATTACTAATTAAGTATAAATAAATGTTTATCTAATTGATATTTTTTTTTAATAAGACATGTATCGAAAGACACATGATCGTCCAATTAAACTGAATAACTGATCCTAACTTCTAAGTCAATTGACTTGAACTTTGAGGAAAGAATATTTTCTGGAAGCAATACGAAAGCATTGTGCTGTAGATATTGCAACATTCTGTATTTCGGTTGACTCTTACTTTATTAATGTTGAATATATATATATATATATATATATATATATATATATATATATATATATATATATATATATATATATATGTTTGGTTATGGAATTTATTATCCCTTCGAATGTCATACAATCTAACTGCATATATTTAAGTCATAAATTTTATTAGGATGTGCTTTCACTAATCACCGGAATCAAATGACAACGGAACTTTCACCACTGATCACCGAAATCAAATACCAACGTTCCAATTTTGAACATAAGCTTAATTTTAAACACGTTTCCTGAAAAAATGATAAGGATTTGGAAAAATATATTTTGTATTATTATTGACCCTATGCAACCCCAACTTACAAATTGAGCCCAATACCTGGGTTTGAAAAGCGACCTGCCATAATACTATGATAGTAGAAGGCGAGAGCATGTCTGCTCATCGTACTGTATGACCACATCGAAAAAGCAATGAATGAAAATTCTTTAAATATAAAGATGCGGAAATAAATCGTGAGAATTGTAGCATGAAGATAACAATGATATCATTACCAGTAGGCGCTCTCGTTTTTCTCCTGGCAACATCAAGATACAAAATGAGCAGAAGATCATCCTCTTTAGCACTGAACAGATATTAAAGAAAATTCTATTTAATAAATAAGCTTATCGCACCATTTTGATAACATCAAGTCGAAGGGATGGACACAGCTCTATGTGTGACCAAAATAGGACATAAAGAAAAAATCATAATAACAGTTTTGGCTCTACAATGACTGCTGATCTGGATAAAATCCCTATGGTTACTCTTAAGAACTTTACAGTTAGTATGGAATGTCATTAATAATCATTCAGTAAAAATGAAAATACAAAGAAAAAAGGCAGATTTCTCTATTGCGGTAGTGAATTTTTTCTCATAATGCAATCAATATTCATTATATCAGAATTATTTTTACGATTATTCTTTATTGTCATTTTAATGTCAAGACGTTGCTTACTCTGAAAATTTAAATTATGCACTGTGATCAAATATGGAAAATGAAAATTTGATGTCCTATTTTTAGAAATTCTTTCTTGTTTCATTATTTACTGATATTTGTACGTATGCTTCTATTTCTAGAATTTTGCTGTGGAGGTTATGGAATAAGAATCTGTAAACGTGTAGCCTATTTAGCCCCAGGGAGAGTGCAACAATTCGACATGGAATACAATGTTTAAATAAAAATCTTCTAACCTGTGTACTTCGAAATCAAATTTCAGTCTGGTTTGATCAGCTTATTTTGACTAAAGGATCAACTATCATTCTCAGTTTAATAATCGCTAAATTATTGAGACGGCTCAATATTGACAGTCTGTCAAGTATATCTATACTAGCGTACTCGTGCCGTCAAAAATGGGAGTAATTGTTAAAAGGTTTAATATTGACATGTAACGGAACAAAAGTCTTGAAAAATGTACTGAGATTCAATAAAGTGAGGATAAAGAATTGAAAACTAAAATAGAGGCCAATAAACCGTATAATTATTCAGCTCTTCTAATATTTTTTAGATGTTCAATAGTATTTATGATTCATTGATTACGCCTGGTATTATGTAAATCGCTTTTTTCTCAATATATTTTTATGTTAAAAGTGTTATGTGTTAATATAACAGTGAATGAAAATATGAGGGCTGACGATTACATTGAAGCATGAAACAGACTGTCACCGATTCGAGTCCACATGCATCACGCACACACACACATACATACACATACTCTCTCTATCTCTATCTCTCTCTCTCTCTCTCTCTCTCTCTCTCTCTCTCGCACACACATCATACTCTCTTAGCAAATGATGTAGGCACTTACTGAATTTAACAGTAAGAAAGGCTCATTATGGCATATACTTATAGTGGAATACAGAAACAGCTCGATTAGATATTTTATAAATCTTACTTGGTCATTTTACTCCTGTTCATGTATATACAAATCTATAATTGATGATTGATGAAAAAACGAAACGGTACAATATTCATTAGTATTAGCTATATATTAAGTGTTAATTATTGACTTACAGAAGGCTTTTGATTTTATTTACACGGCAAAACATCTTTGGACATGGATATATTTGCATCAACATGTAATCAATGAAATTGTGCGAGGTAACTGCTGCAACGAAGTGACATCCTAAATATAGAGTATTTTAATGGATATATAATAAGAGAGATTTTGCAAGACAGTTATTTCGAGTGGGCATTTTGATGATATGGTTAGATTGAGCAGGAACAGTAAGCAATCAGAATATTTATTGAACTCATTAATCTGTCAGAAAGTTTGGCTCAAAAGTTATTTTGTCAACAACAAATCAAAGAGGGAATAGATTTCGATTTAGGCATTTGAAGACGAGAGGAAAAATAATTGTTTTGTTAAGATGTCAATAGAAAATATAGATTTTTCGGTGACATGAATATAAATGTAAATTTCGGAGTCAGGTGCCCGATGGGAGAGTAAGAGAACATAGGGCAGACAAGAATTTGTATAGAGGCAGGGAGACAAGCAAATAATTCGGGGACAAAGCCCGCTGTACAAGACGTAACAAATTCATTTGAATATATTTAGCAAAAAATGATGATTATTGTTATGCAGGAGAAGTTTACACACATCTTACTGATTTTCAGCAAATGTTCACATGGTAGTAAACTTTTCTATAAGGACCACATTATATATCATAGTATTATGTCTTTATGTGATCTGTTTAACTGAATTAAGCATGATGGGCAAGCGCACATTAAAATAGAAAAAAAAACAATAATGACTATTTTGATGCTTTTCGTTCTTCAGACGAATAACATTTTATTAATACATTATTTATCAATCTATCTATTGGCTACTTCGACGTTATATGATATTTAGCAAACTTGTCTCACTAGAACAATTATGACAGAGTAGTGAGTTCAAACATAACTGGGTGCTCCATATTTTCGGTCTTATGACACATCTATACCACACTTAGAAAATCAACTCTATCTATCCATCTATCAGAAGGCATAGGAAAACCTCTCAGAACTCCCTCGTAAATATACTACACATAACACACATATAGCCATATACACAATCTGTGTTAATTACTGCGAACAAAATAATACTTTTTTCAACTATGCACATAAACACAGACGCACGTACACACATATTTACGAGTTTTGAACAAAATCTAATGTCTTCTGTTTCATTATGTTGGCTAGTGCCGAATTACATAGAGCAGGAAGCGACAGGGTTTGGTAAAACTTAGACATGAAAATATGTACAAGGCGGAGCTATGAATGTGAATATATTCGTAATATAAAAAATAGGGGATATGAGCAAGGTTAAGCAGTGACAAAATTTATGTAAGCAATAAGACATGCTCAAGCTTCACCGTGATGCTGCTACCACCAAAGATCCCTCCTGGAACTGTGTTCATTTGTTTGAAGGCATCGCCATCATTCCTCCATACATGATTTCTAGAATTACGTGAAAACAGCTAAATTTTGGTTTCGCCTGTCTACAATATTCTTTCGCAATACGTTATCATATCAATATATATATATATATATATATATATATATATATATATATATATATATATATATATATATACTTATGTTTCGAACGAATTCAAATAGAAATGGAGATTTCCAAGGGAGGCTTGACTTTAGATTGCTTATTTGATTTTATTGCTTATTGCCCGTTTAGTGAGACAGATTCCTGCACATCTTGACGAGTAATTGTCACAAATCATCTGCACATCTGGAAGCGTGACAAGTGGATGTGACGTATTAATTACCTCAATGATCTTAAAGAAATCTTCCGTAGAGCACCTGTTTCTTTGGTTTTCAACAGTTTTGAGTTTTATATACCTCGCAGGCAATGAACTAATCGTAGTAAATGGAATATTCAGGTTGTCTGAGAAAATCCTGTAACTTTCAACTACATTCCAGAGCTTAGCAATCAGTTCTTTTTTGCGAATTTGTCAGTTCTTTTACCTCTAGACATGATGATAACCTTCTTGCACGAATATCAATTACAGAAAATTCCCACTGATAACATTATTGGGACATTCTAGAATATTCCACTTGAATAATCGATATATTTTTACACAATTTAAGTGTTTTAAAATCTGAAGTTTGCAATGTGCGAATACTTCAGACTTTAAAATGAATAAATGGGATTTATTTCTATTAAATCTTTTTTTCTGTTCCCTATGCATATTTAGTTATTATGCAACGTGTAGAGTTAATTTTATAAAAATTATGTTCATTCATTAGTTGCAAATAGAATACATTAGAAATTTGTATGTGGACGAATATTTATTTCCCGGCACCGTGTATATAAAAATATATTAAAAAATTGAAATCTTCAAACACACTGGGTTGTAGATTAATATTCTTTCGTTTTTTATCATTATTTCATTTAGATTCCTCGACTAGTTTCGGCCAAAACGGCCATCATCAGAAGAAATATTTCTGCTTGCTGGTAGCAGTGAACTACAGAAATGAATGTCTTGAAGAAAATGAGCATTTGTCTGTAGTTTTCATTTGTTTTTTTAAATTTTTTATCTTTTTAACATGAATCTTTTAACATTCCTTGTGTTGGTCAAACAGTGTGTTTATATATATATATATATATATATATATATATATATATATATATATAGCTACTTTTGTATGTTCAAACACACACGCTTATATATATATATATATATATATATATATATAGCTAATTTTGTATGTTCAAACACACACGCTTATACATACATATATATATATATATATATATATATATATATACTGCCATATAATGACAAAGAGAGAACGGAAAAGTGAGATTATCAAATAGCATATTTGACTTCCATAACGCCAATGTTTCACTGAATTCTTAATTTTGAAATTCTACGTATCCAGCAATTGTTTTCAATTAAACCACCGGAATATTTAGTAAGACGGACACACTCTACTTACTTGCATATGACATATATGCATGCGTTCCTATTTGTATATGATTTATTTGCACATATCCTGATTTGTTTTTATTTGTATTCCTGTTTTCTTATCTTCGAATGATAATTGCAATGCAGTAATTTGTGTTACTCATTTTGAAATTATGAACATACTTCAAAATCAGTTTATCTAAAGAGGGAACATAAAGGGAGATAATTTTCATAGAAAAATGAAAGGAAGATGCAGAGAGCAATGACCGTTTATCCCGAAAGGACTTCGTGTATAAAAGACGTATTGCTTAATTCAATCCTTGAATCAACCTGTTTCCTTGGAATTTTCTCCTTCATGGGAATACACATCAGAGGAAAGATTTAACTGATGCTGGTTCTAATCTCTCACGGAAATATTAATGAAAGATTTCGATTCGAAATATCTGGAAGTTTACTGAATCCACAAGCCGTCTAAAATGGCTTGAGCGTAGATTATATGAAATATTGTATATTTCGAAAATATTACAATGGCATTATATAGAAATAATTTTGATCCAGTATTAAAGCCTGGCTTGGGTCTTATGCAAACTATTCCTCCATGTCGAAGTACCCTAATATTATTTACTTAGCATCAGTTTTACTCATCATATTGTAAGGCTTCTTGATATCATTATTATAGAAGTAAAAAAGTTTTAATTAATTCGCTTTAGTTATTTCTCGTTTTTTATTTTTTTTATTTTTTTTTTGTTTTTAACTAGTGCTCTTCCAATACAAGGCTAAAGTGCCACTGAAGATAAATGGTAACAGAATTATCTTACTCTTCCGCAAAGTAAGGGTTCTTGGGTAGAAGCTGTCCGAATGGAACTTACTAATGAAATACAAAAGGAAAGCGATGATCTCTCATAGCGGGTCTTCGCTGCAAAGATGATGATGGGAACTAAGGAATGTAGGTCGTCAGAACATTTACCTTGGAAATAACGATAGATTATTGAGAGGGTTTCGAAATTTCGTCTTTCGGAATGGGGTTTTAAGGTGGAAAATAATTACCCACAAGGGCGCGATTGAACACTGTCAAAACTAGGAAGTGCAACTGAGCCGCTCCAGACGAAGTATAGAATTGATATACCATTTTTCATTTGATCTGCCTCTTATAACAATATGATGTAGCAGGAAAATTAAGATAGGCTACAAGAAACAGAAGATTTTTACCATTTTTAGCGGTGTATCGTGTATAAGTTTTCTGGAGTGAGCCTGAGTTCCAAAATGAGTTCAAAGGAAGGAACTTCTTAGAAAGAAAAGCCATTCATCATGATAGGTGAATGTTCAATGCCTGCCCGGTGAGAGCGGAACGTTACTAGTTTGTTTTGGTTAATGAATGCTACAAAACAGCCCACCACGCCCATTGCATTACCAGAGGGGGAGATCAGCTGTCAGCTTATGGTCATCTACATTTTGGGATGTGCATCTATAAATAGATGCATCAATTGCATAGATATTCAGTGGACTATTCAAATAATGAATATTTGTGTTTTCTAGTCAAAAGCATTAATTGTTATTTTGCAGAAATATCCTAAAAATACAGCATGGACTCTGTACCTTTCATATTCCGTAATAAGCATGTAAAAACTAAAACCAATATATCAAAATTCTACTAATTTATTCGGTATTGACTGGATGGTAATGTTTGAACTTTGGCATTTGCCGAAAAAAGTTTACTGTAAAAACATATGAGGGTAAGCGGACAATTGAAAAAGTCAGAGCGAATATCTTGAAGAAAAATTAAAAAAAAATGTTTTTCATATATTTTGTCAAATGAACTGGATCGGTGTCCAAATTTCAAGGCGGATTTTCAAGCAAAAATGTTTCGAGGTCAGTATTTAAGCCTAAACGGTGTGTACCATTCGCACCATTGGAACAAATCAACGAAGAGTCGACAGAATTTGTGTAATAGAAAAAAATAACCATTTAAAATGGGGTGCACTGGCGCTGTATATAATGACAAAAAATAATAACATTCGTGTTGTCGTGAATTTCTAGACAATTTGAAATGCGTGTTTAGAAACGCATAAGCACCCATTAACAAGTCCAGAGATAGTTTTGAAGAACGGCAGAAGAATATTTTCAAACTTTGATCTCTCTGAAGAGTATTTACAAATTCAGATTGAAAGTGAATATTCAGAATTAAGGATTATAAATATGCACAGAGGATTATATAAAATGAACCGATTAATTTTTAGTATAAAGGTAGCGCCAACTAATTTTCAACAAGTTATGGATACCACGCTTGCGGATTGCGATTTCGCAGCGCCATATATGGACGACAGTTTAATCAAAAGTGTATTAAAAGAACATCTTGTGCATGTGAAAACAATTTTGAATACATTAATAGAGTACACATTCAAGCTCAGTGAAGACAAATGAGAATATTTTGGTCAGATCACTGGTAAAAATGGTTGTTAACAAGATCCGTCGACAGCAAGTGCAATTAAAAATATGCCTCCACCAATAAACGTGTCTACGTTACAAGCTTTCATAGGACAGGCTAATTACTACCAAATACATGTAAATAATATGCATAATTTGAGAGCTCCACTGAATGGTTTACTTAAAAAAAGAGTAAAGTGGAACCGAAATGATAGCTGTCAAAAGGAGATTGACGAAATAAAAAAGGTAGGTTTATCATTAGCACACTATGATCCAAAAGCAGTAATTGTTGTGGCGTACGGTATTGGAGCTTTGATTTTACCAAAATAAAATGGCGGTAAAATGAAAAACATCACTCGTGCTTCACGATCGCTTTTACCAACTGAGAAAAATTGCAGCCAGATAGAAAACGAGGCTGTAGCAATTATATTTGCTGTGAAGAAGTTTCATAAATATATTCATGAAATAAATTTTAGATTGCAGACAAAAGTCCTCTATTAATATATGATTCAAAGAAAGGAATACCTACGCATACAGCAAATAGACTATAACGCTGGGGTACCATCTTATTAAACTATGATTTTTTGATGAATTACCATTCGTCTAAAATTAGGACATGCGGATGGATTATCAAGACTAATACCTAAAAATACTGAACCATTTGAGGACACGGTCATTTCAGCACTAAAAAGTGAAATGAAAATGAAAAAATTGGTGCAGCATCGTACGAGATTTACTAATTGTCCTGATAGAAATAAAAGAAAAAGCGAAATATGACGTCTTTTGCGAAAATAAAAGAGCAATTGAAATAAAGTAATGAAGGAAATCCAGATTAAACGCTTACTCGCTATGCAACGTTGCAATAATATTTGATCAAAAGATTGTAATAACTAGTGTGTTACAGAAGCGAATATTGAAGGATTTTCATGGCTGATATCCTGGTATTTCAAAAATGAAATATATGATGTGAAGTTTCATATATTGAACCAGAATAGACCAAGATATTAAAAAAAGTAAAAGCTTTACGAGGCTGTTTACTCGCAGCTAAACTACCTATCACAGATATAGAACCTTGGTCAAAGAAGGACACGCAGTGGTCGAGACTACATATATATTCTTCAGATGCTATGAATGGATCACATTATTTCTTGGTAGTTGATACTTTCAGTAAATGGTCGTGCAAAAATCCAACATCTTCAGTGATAGTGAATTTCGTGCATGAAATGTTTGTATACCAGATACCATAGTCTCTGATAATGGAACACAATTAACGAGTAAAGTTATTCGAAGATTTTTGTAAGATGTTTTCTCCACTGAACATATTACGACCTCGTCGTATCACCCAATGTCGAACGGAAAAGAGGAAAGTGAAAAAGGGCATTGAAGAAAGTAAGTCTAGATAAATTAAATGAGAAAGCACTTCAAAATTTTCTGAGAGTTTACCTTGTAACACCTAACCCTAATACACCATCAGGTATGTCGCCGGTGGAATTGATGTTTACTAGAAAAGAAAAATCCGTGTTCGACAAGTTATTATCGTCCAAAAAAAAAAACGAACGGATAACAAAAACTACACCAAAAGATTCAAGGTCGGGAATAAAGTGTTCTTTAGAGCATATACGGATGGCAAAGAAACGTGGGAAGACGGTATAATAAAAATAAATAATCTGCATAGGAAAATGGAAAAGATTGGGACATAAAAGGTACGATAATCAGCTGAAAAATGGTTCATCAATGAAAAAACTGAAACAATAGAATAACCAATAAAAAGCGATTTGATTTTTTTTTTCTTCGATGGTCCCGCACTACAACAAGTCATGGAAGCTACAAGTAGCAAGTTGCAGAAAAAGAAAACGTACTGAAGATGTGGTAGTGGATCCCAGACAAAAAACTCTACAAAGTCAAGTACATTGGCAAACTCTCCAGATAGAGGAGTGCGAAGTTACTAATAATAACAAAATAAAATATTTATAAAAGTATTAATCTCAAAAGAGGGAATGTTGTGGTCAGAGGTAAGAAAGGACCTGTTTCTACTCCAGCAGTTCGCTGCCGGCTTGCGACAGGCTTGTTGAAATCTGTCTTTGGACAGAGAGAAACCTAGAGGTTATGAGGCTATGCATACGGGCAGAATCTCGTCTAGAGATTGTAGACCAACCCGACCCCATATATACAGGTCAGGTTGGGTAATCTTTACCCGATCCTATGAGGTCGGAACCGGACTTGTCCCATACCCTGTCTTGTGTGTGTGTTGGGAGGCGGGGGTAAATGCCAGCCGTTCCGAATCAGACATTTCGCAGCCACCTTTGCGGCTGACGTCGAAATCTCTGCATTCGGGCAGAGAGGAATCCAGACGAGCCTCTGCCTACGGCCAGAGTCTTGTCTGGGTAGACAGAGCAACCCGACTCCGTGTACGCGGGATCTAAGTGGAAGTTTTGCCCGAGCTTATAAGCTCGGTTCGCCCCTCGTAAAAATCGGCCTTGTGCCTCATTCTGCATTGTGGGGAGTAAATACCAGCCGTTTGGAGTCAGGCCGTTCAATGCCAAGCTCGCGAACTTTCTAAATTTGAGCAAAGATGAACCCAGACGAGGCTATGCTTACGGGCAGAGTTTCGTCTGGTGAGGTAGGCAAATCCGACCTCGTGTATGTTGGATCTAAGGAGAATTTTTGCACGAGCATACGAGCTCGGAATCGCCCCACGTAGGAGCAGACCCTGTGCTACAGCTTGCCTATGTGGAGGTTTAGTAAATACTAGCCATTTGAAATCAGTCTTCAGACTAATAATTACAGACGTCAAGGCAAGAAACCAAAGCATTACTACGAAGCGCGTTTTAACACTTTTTAATCATTTCACCCCATGCAATAATGTCATTGGGATGCGAGTTACTATAAGTAAAAGAGAACCAGAGGACATTATTTTGGAGAATGGACGAGATAAGAACTGGATTCAACAACACAGAAGATGGCGAATGACGTTGCATTTAAATCTTTGAAGATCGTAAGTAGTAGAGGAATACGAAACTCGAAGAGAGATACACAGTCGAGAATTGCAAGAGAAGAAACTTTTAAAATAAAACTTAGGGTTACATCGAGTTGTTTCAACATGAAGAAATGAGAAAAGGTAGCCAATCTAGTAGTATGCTTAAATTCATGCGGTTGAGGTATCAGTGAGGACAGATTTCTGGAACAATCACCATAAAAAGACAGAGGGAAGTCAAGTCAACGCGGATCGATAACATTACCGACAGTTCATAAGTGTTGTGGTAAAATCTTGAGATATATAGCAGGAGGCCCAGAGCAGCAATATTCAATAAATAGGTGTATTTAGAAATACGCAAAATGGATTCTAGAAGAAAAATTGTCTAGCAAATTGAAGCAAATTTCCTGGCATCAGACTAAGTAATTCATTCAATATAATAACCCTAGTACATGTCAATGAAATATTTGAAACTAAAAAGGAACAGCGATTTTTTACTCCTCGAGTTTAGCATTAGCCATGATGATGGAAGGCAAAAAATAAATTCTCTATGATGTTTAAAAGGTAGCAGTCATTTTCGAGAGTAATTTTAGCATGAGAAGAAGGCCAAACGACTCTGAGATATATAAAGTCACGGCACGATCTTCTCTTGACAGGCATATTCAATAATTATCATTAACACTTCGACGATTGATCTACAGAAACGAAATCTTCATTGTTTATCTGAAAGCAGGCCGCTATTGCTGTTGAAAGTTCTCAAGTTATGTGATTTCTATTATAGTTCTGGGACAGTATTTTGCTTAGATTCTGTAGTGTCAGTCAACATTGTTCGAAGAATTATTGTCTTAACACTTTCAGTCATTTTTAAGCATTGACCTTAAGAAGCGTTTGTATACAGCTGAGATTTCAGATATTTCTGAACAGGTTTTTGCCACCATGCATAAAATCCATATGAATGTCTCAATCTGCTGAGGCTGTTGAAGAATATGACTTGAGGTTTCAGGTTAATGTTTTGACTTTGTAGCAGTTTGCATTGTTGGACAAAACTACGTCTAACGCAGCCTAGTCTATATTCAATTTTCTTATCTCTTATACTAATTTGTTATACACCGAAGTATTTGAAGTGTTTGGCATTTACTAATTCCACAACCTATTTTTTTTTATTTTAGATTCATAGTGTGTACCATCACTGCTTTCATTTCAATTCGAGATCATTGTGCGTATTTTGGAAATTTTTGAGTCCTATTTCTTGGAAACCTTAATGAAGGATTATAACTTCCCAAATGGTTGTATATTTGTACTTTCTTTATTGCAGCTTCTCCGATTATAGTAGCATACTGGTCTCTTTTTAACATTACTAGAAATAGTTAAAGTTGTATGGAGGTGCCGATTTCCTCTATCAGTAACATGCAACGGGTCGTAATAGATTATATAGTGTCAATAGGAGTAGATAAGCTTGCCTATCACCCCGTTCACACTTCTCCCCA
Organism: Acanthosepion lycidas; assembly: GCA_963932145.1. Taxonomy (NCBI): domain Eukaryota; kingdom Metazoa; phylum Mollusca; class Cephalopoda; order Sepiida; family Sepiidae; genus Acanthosepion; species Acanthosepion lycidas. The sequence goes on along the minus strand of OZ010574.1, from coordinate 121,770,821 downwards.
GCATTTTTATCTCGTATTTCCTGTTATGGATTTTGTTTCCGGTTCTTTCTGAAGAATTATCGTTTTCTTTCACTCCCAGTAGCCCTTGCATCTTAGTGAAACTGTTGCCTTTCTTGGGGTGAATTGAATAAAAAATGAGTAAAATCAATATACAATAGACGACATTGACGGTTGCGACAAACATATATTTTTTCTTCCAATGTTAATTCAGTCAGAATAAGAATGTGGTATAATGATGCCAGATTACGTTGCTATGAGCCATTGCAAAAATCAGAATTATTTTTCTCATTCAAATCAAGGCAACACAAGAACCTCGCCATAGAGAAGTAGTTCGCACTTTAATCTGTCGGACTATTAATATTCTAGTAAATTCAATTTTCGCTGGGTATTCCTCATTTTTAAACTGTGAGTGACTGATAAACGTTTAGCAATATCTTGCAAAAACGACACTGATTAGCGATCAGTCCAAAAAAAAATACCATGGTTGGAATGCTGATTCTAAAGGCAGATATGCACTTTGCATTTGATGAATTGGCGCAATGAAATCTTCCTATACCGATTTCCGAATATTTCGTCTTGTGTTGCATTCAACTCGATGCACTAAATATAGAAAAACATTTAGAAATTGACATTTCCTTTCAAAAACAGAAAGTTGAATATTAATTCATAAACCAATGCAGAATATCAGTTTATAATAACTTTTTAACGTGCCTACAACAGCCTTTAACCTGTTTCCCGAGAGAATTATGCAGAAAACGCTCTATGACCACAGTACTTCTATCTCTATCAGTAGTAGACCTGTGTAAAACCTGCATTTCGCAGACGGTATTGACCTTGTGGAGGGTAGTAACTGTGAGATGCAAGATCTGGCCAACAAGCTTGTTGAAAAGGCTGATGCATATGGAATGCAACCCGACACTGATAAATCCAAAGTAATGGGGAATAGCACAAGCAACACCAGTGCGTCAACGTGTCACCATGGACTGCGAACGACCGGGGGAAGTGTCCAGCTTCCCTCCCAAATACTTTGGGCACAACCCTGTCAAACGATGACACCTGCAACTCAGACATCTGCACACAGATTGTCACGGCCACAGCAGCGATGGCCATAATGGAAAGAATATGGAAGTGCAAAATGCCATGCCAAGTTCAAGCTCTATCCATCCTCCTCCTCTACGGGTGTGCAACTTGAATATTCTTGGTTGTTTCAGAAAAAGTGATTCAGGCGTTCGAGAACAAATGCTTGAGAAAGCTCCTCCGCATCTCCTAATGGAACTAGTCACTGTAGGGAGAAAGGTCATATGTTTTGAGAATCAACAGCACCACTAAGCTTCGGAAGATGCCCTCGTTTGGCTACGTCAGACGGCACAACAGGCTCTGCATTATGTCAGTTAATGTTGTAGGCGAACGTAATCAGGGACGGCAGCCTTAGACATAAAGAGTGGACGGGCATGAGAATGTAGAAATTCTTGTAATCACTGTCAAAGGATCATTCTGGAGCAGGTTGTCTGTATCTTCCGCCGTTAGGTCATGCCGACCATTGAAGCAGACTAGGACTGATGTTGATGTGTTACGCCCTTTCAAAAACTGGGCGACAATGGTTTTCGAAAACGTCATGCCTTTTATTTTCACTATTTGTATTTAGACTATTGTTATTCGGCCTATTGTCCTCATCTTTGTCGTTGTTATTTCAATGTTTCGGACGATGTACCCTCAGGGTTTAATCAGGTGTATATCAATCTGCGTAACCTACGGCGAATACTGAACTGTTACCTGTATTTAATTTACAGGTGTACACTGTTATCGTTCCACTGCATATTTCTAGGAATATCGTCTAGTTCTTATTTTTTTAATAATTGTAAGTTCAATCCTTGGGCTGGGCAGTGGACACAGTAGAAAAGGGCGGATAATGACTGAAGAGTACTATAAATATATGGATAGATAAAAACTAGATATATCCTTAGACAACACGGGTGGTGGACTGAGAGCAATCTACCACCGTACATTAAATAAAGTTTTCTGTTCATAATTCCCTCTATGTTACACAGATCAATATATACGTAATATAAATAGTGTTAATAATGATAACTCATCATTCTAGACATTCAAACAGAAAATCATGTCTTCTGTTGCTATTTCATTACAAATACTCCTTATTTTAGCATACTTAGTTTTTCACCCGTTTGTTCAAACTCATCAAGTAGTAGCGAGTCGCTGTTTTCCCATATTCTATTGCATCTAATGAGTCCTGTGAGTATTGAGTATTTCAAACTTTCTTTCTTCATTATATTTTTCTATTTTTTTATTTTCTTTTCCTTTCATTGTTATTAGTAATTTCTTTGTTTTTTTTTTGTTTGTTTTTTTTTTTCCTTGGCAATTCATCCGTTCACCTTATCATCCTGGCACAGCATCTTAAAGTAAATGATGTATGAATGCATAAACACAATCTGGAGAAAAATTCACTTCCAATTAAGTGGAAAGAATTTGGTGCTGCCCAACATAATCGAAAAACCATTCATTTGAAGAAATCCCTGCCTGCTGCTGCTGCTGATGCATTGAAATTGTGAAATGAAATACATTAACTGAACCTGGCTTTGCGAATAAATAATTTATACCTGCTTAAATAATGGAACCCAATATTAGAATAAGTTGCGATTCTTTTTTCTATAAAGCGACAAGTGATGGCATTAGGGGACGAATTTCCTATTTTCTGTGGCGATAATATGGTTCCAAATAAGCGGGCAATACATTGTGTTTAGCATCGATGTTTTGCTTGAAGGATGGATAGAGGAATGATGTAGAATGAAGAAGTTGCATCATTCTATTTGGATTCACTGCTTCGTTTTAATTTTGATGCATGTTCACTTGTCTAGGAGCTGAGTGGTTCAGAGGCCCTCTTAAATCAGAAATCAAAGAGAAAGTAATAATAGAAAATAACATCAAAGAAAGAAAGAAAGAAAGAAAGAATGAATGAATTAAGAGATGCGGTAAATGAGAGGTAAAGAAAGTATGCAGTGGAGAGATTTGAAAAAATCAAAAATCAAATGAACTTAATGAATAAATGAGATGAATAGGAAAGTGAAAGAAAACAAAGACAAAAAGGTAGAAAAAAACAGAAGGATAATGAATGGGAAGGGAATGGAAAAAGGTTAAAAAATGAAATTAGAAGAGTGAGTTAAATGCAAAAAAAGAAATCAGGATATAGGAAATAAAGATGGTGTAGACAAAAGAAAGATACAAGAAATGCAAAAGAAAAGAAAGAAAAGGACAAAAGAAAGAAAGAGACAAAAGAAGAACAAACGAAGAAAAGAAAAAGAAAAATGAGCCGACTGAGGAATAGACTGGATGAAAAAGAAAATTCATTGAAAGATGAAAGAAAGGAAAATAAAAAGAGTAGAGGAAGCCTGAAAATAGGAGTAATAAAAGAACATTGTAGTGAAAAGGAAAAGAAAAATTCACAAAGATAATAGTGGAAAGTTTGAATGATAAAAAATATTTAAATATTATGTTAGCTGAGGTCTTCACAAGGGCAAATTGACAGGTATCCAAAAATGATAGAATTTCCAGCAGCAAAAAATGATTGAAATTGAATAATAAAGAGAGAGTAAAAAGGAAGAAAGGAGAGAAATAGAAATTTGAAGAATAACTAAAAATAAAAAAAAAGTAAAAAAGTATATTATTTATGGAATAAATGCCAATAATAATGGAAAGATAGATGAGAAAGGATAAATAAGAAAAGAGAAAGAAAGATATATAGAAAGAAAGAACGGAAGACAGGAAGGCAAATAAAGAAAGAAAGAGAGAAAGGAAAGAAAGAATAGAAGGCGGAAGAGGAAAGCAAGAAAGAAACAAAAACAGGAAATCAAAAAAAAAAAGAAAGAAAGAGAGAGAGAAAAGAAAAATGTGTAATAAAATTGGATGAAAGAGAAAAAAGAATCTTTTAAAAAATTAAGAAAGAAAATAAAACGAAATAAAAAAGAAGGAAATAAAAGAAAAGTGAGAAATACAGAAAAAGATAAACATGAAAAAAAGATAGAAGAAATAATGACATAACCAAAGAAAACAAAACAGAGAGAAAGCAAGAAAGAGAGCATAATAGAATGGAATAGGAAAGAATTAGAAAATATAGAAGGAATTACAGAAGGAAACCGCGTGGGAAATAATCAATTTACATTAATTCTGACCCCAAATGCAGCAACGCTTCCCTTTCAACCTATCGTTGATTTATAGATTGACGGCAATAATAAGCACGAAATTTACAATCTTAGCCTGACATCAGTTTCTCAATTCTTTTATCTTTACTTCTCTTGTCCTTTTCTTTTCAAATATGATAGAGAAATCAGGATATTGTCGAGCGGAACAAATCACACTGTCCGGAGAAAAATGTTGACCATACCAGATAACCCGAGAAGCACCATTATTTTTACGGCGAAATGGACACGAGGGGTACAAAAGAATTGACCATAAAATTAGTCTCATAACGGTCTAAGGAAAAGCGCGTAAGAATATCAGACAAACAGAGAAACTCATTTCAACTTACTTAACCTAAAGTTATATGTAACTTATATTGAATGAAGTAGATGGGTGCAAACATTTCAGTGCGTATAAGAAGGAAATAATGGAGAGGTATTTACGCACCTTTGTGCAACAAAATTATTGGAAAGTCTGTGGGAGTTCAAGATTTAATATTAATGTATTTTCTTTCAGAATAGAGATGTATTTTAGCATAGAAGCATAACCTATGAAATACCTTGAATTCACTTTTTACATTTTTGAAAACTTTCCATAGAAAGCAAAGAAAAAAAATATAGAAACAATATTTCCCATAAAAGGAAAAGAAAGAAAAAAGGAGATTAAAGTAAAAAAAAAAGAAGAGGATAAGAAATCAATAAAAAGAAAAAGAAAGAAGAAAGAAAAGAAATACATAAGAGAACATAAGAAATCAACTATACTACGGAGAGAAGGATAAGAAAGGAAAAAGGAGGAAAGAAGTATATCTAAATTTTACAGATACAAAGGAAAAGGAAAGAAAATAAGATATAAGAATTTGTTGATACCACTTTAGCCAATGAAGATAACTTAAGATGAAGAATGCAATATTAAACGTGTATGTAACGTGACAAGATAGAACATATTTAAGATACATTGAAGCATTTCAAAATTTGTCATTTTGAATGAAATCACATATTTAAACAAAATTAAACGTAAATAAAAGACACTTTAAGAAGAAAAAACATCTACAAACAAAACAAAATTAATTAATTAATTATACAAACATCACATTATAAAATAGAATACAAAATAAAATTTAAATATTTATATGAATTTTATATATTTATTTTAAATTAAAAACTATTACCAAACAAGATCACCAGTAATATAATTACAAGCCAATTCACGGCTAATCTTCCTACCAGTAATGTTTGAATACTAACCTATTTAATAGTTTAATCTCGAATAAACCACTAAGGATAACATTAAAATGTTTACATAAAGCTAATATAACATAAGAGGTGTCAGTATTGAGTCATAAAGTTTAGCAAGATTGTAACGTTTATTCTTTAATATGTCTACAATTTACCGTAGTTTCATATTTCTGATTTAATAATTGATCGCTATTCAAGAGTTTAACTAACTTCATTTTCTCCTGTAGACAAAGGAAACACGGTTCCTACACACGGATCTACAGATTCTGGCTTGTTTGAGAATTTTCCATTTAACTTTAGGTATTTTGTATTCCTCTTTCAATTTCCAAACATATTTAGAAACATTTGTCAACATTATTAAAGGTGGAGAGATGATTAAACAAACGTACTTTAAAAAATATTTCATTTTAATACCAATATATTTTAAGAATTCTGGGGTTTTCAGTTGATGAAATAGAACACCTATACACAAGGGAATTCATTAAGCATTTGTTAGATAAAGGATATTGGTCCGAATTCCAACAATTACATAGGTTAATTATACGAGACAAATTAGGATAAGTATTATCATTACAGTTATTATTGTTAAATAATTTCAATGTTTTATTGTTCTGTGATTTAATTATTTTCTCTAGATTATTAGTACGACCATAGCTAAGTTTTGGAGTATTCCGATTAAAAATTTTACTTTAATTAAATAGGGCATTATAAAAAGAGCAGCCCGCACAATAGCGATAGCAGAAACTGTAAACTATACCTGAAGGAAAAATTGTCAATAGTTCACGTAAAAACGAAAACAAACTATTAAACAAGAAGCCGAAATTATGGGTAAAAGTAGACATTCAAATAAATATCTACAGTGTTACAAAATACTGTTACACACACAGACCTAATGCATACACACACAAACATCTACGCACAGATCCACACACGCAGACATCTAAAGACACATATACGCACAAGCCTTACCACGATCAAAAAAAAAAAAAAAAAAAAAGAAGAAAACAAACGCGTATATACATCAACAGGATAGACGTCACGCTAATTCGTACTTATGCGTTTCCCCCATGGTCATTTTATCCACTTAATTCAATAACTGGATCGCCTGTGTTTGCTCACTGGCAATCTATGTTCAAACTAAACTGTCGGCAGCGACACTTTACTTCTATACAACACCCCCACTTCGAAATGACTTCCACCTGGAGTCTATATTTCTTTAGTTTCGGTTCAATATTCAAATTTTCCGTTGGTGTTGTTTTTCTTTTACTGTACCTCTTTGGTTCACTAATTTCTGGTAGCCTGGGTACGTCAAACATGTCATATAATATTTCCATTGGTACCTCTTTCCGTAAACTTACTAAAATCAGTGAATCTGCGTTTTAACTGATTAAAGCGTCGCTTATGTTCCCACCTTTATCTCCCTGTAGCACGTTTTGTCATTTTGAGGATTCATTTTTTTTTTTTTTTTTATAACACTATCTTCCCAGATAATATGTTCTATTGCTAATAATTTGCAAAAAAAAAAAAAAAAAAAATTAAATCCATTACATGTGAATTGAGTTTCGTTATCTGAAACGACAGGGTCAGGAACAGCGAACCTTGCAAATTTATCGTTACCGCGGTAGTCAGTCTTCTACATTTTAATATTTATAGCCATATAGTGTAACTGTCAACTACCACTGGATAGTATGCTCCGTTTAACAGTTCTGCTAAGATTTTTGATATTTAATCCATTTTTGACCAAAATATATAACACCTGATTAAGGATTTAATTCTGGAAATTCCTGGATTAACAATGTTAAATTCTTTTAACATATCCCCACTCGCTCTGCGCACATAAGTACATTAATATATTTTCCTTTAAATATTAATTGATTCTTCATTTTCATTGTAAAGTTGTCTTTTTCCGACTTTTCCTCCGATGTTATGGGCAATTCTTTTGCAGTATTGTATAAGACATCATTAATTTCATTTTCGTCTCTTAATGATCTTAAAGCATGAACTATTGATTTAGTTGTTCCGTCCTTATATTTGTGTAGTATCACTGGGTCCAGTAACCGAATCACTTGCATCTGACGCAACCACAATCTTTACATTAGGGTCAAAATGTGCTAGTGACAAATCCGATTTTAAGATTTTCTTGATCGGTTCGAACGCACTTGAACATTTATCTGTCCAATTCCATTTTATGTCTTTCTTCAGTAGGTTATTCAATGGAGCTCTTAATTCGTATATATTAGGTATATATGTATGATAATAGATAGCAAAAACCTAAGAATGCTTGTAACTTTGTTATAATTGTTGTATCGGGCATGTCTTTTATAGCGCTCGCCCTTGAAGAGTCCGGTTGTCTACCGTTTTCATTAATAATTTGTCCTAGATATTTTACTCTGGACATAAACAATTCGCATTTTCCTTCACTGATATAAAAACCGTCATCTTTCATTCTCTCAAATGATTTTTTTTACATCTTCCATAGGTTGCTTTCAGGTAGAAACAGTGAATAGTATAGAGAAAAGCGAACCTTATAATAATAGAGGATAGAAAAGAAAGTGTGATCAATTACACATCACACTAATTCCTATTTATGCGTTTCCCTTAGGGTCACGTGATCCACTTAATACAATACAGTGTAACCCGTGTATAAGAGACCCGGATATAAGAGAAACTCGTATATAAGAGAAACACGGATATAAGAGAGATTTTCTCCGGTCCCAAATTAGAGCCTGTGTTAATGTATATAAAATAGACCAAACCCGGATGTAAGAGAAACCCGGATATAAGATACTTCTCCGGTCCCGACAACTCTCTTATATCCGGGTTACACTGTAATTTGATTGCCTGTGTTTGCTCTTTGACGATCCGCGTTAAAACTCTAGTGTCATCACCTAAATATTATTCCTATATAACATGTAGCATACCTTAAAATTATATATATATATATATGTATATATATATATATATATATATATATATATATATATATATATATATATATATATATATGTATGTATGTATGTATGTATGTATGTATACACAAGTGTAAATGAATAAAGATTAAGATTTCAGCGTTCAAAACATTAATTTAAAATAGGGTAATATATTTATTATGCAGCGTTATATTAGAACATCCACTACAAAACTGTACATCTTCTTTCAACGTTAAAAAAAATCTTTTTTAACGTTTCATCAGGTGGTAAATCACGATGCATATTCCCCACCTGATGAAACGTTAAAAAAGATTTTTAATATTGAAAGAAGATGTACAGTTTTTTAGTCGGTATGTGCATGTTCTAATGTAACACTGCATAATATATAAGTTGATACTCCGAGTATACAGAAATTGATAGTTTAACTATAATTATCTTTTTTATTAAATTACAGATGTATGAAAAATAATCCACGTCGCTTGAAATTTATCTATAACATTCACCAAACTAGACATGTTAAATAAATCTAAGCTAAACGCATTACTCTTTGAGATATTTTTATATAATTTTATAAACTATATATAGTTTATCCATCTATCTTACAATATTTATTTTCCTGCTTGCATTAGGAGAGAGAAAATGTCCAGATCTAATGAACCGATCACAGTGTTGCCGTTGGATTTACTGCTTGAATGGATTATTGAAAAGTTCAGATATTAGAACGCCTATGCACAATTCATTTCCTATTTGCTTAGAATATCATTTGAATTCAACAACTTGATAAAAAAATTCAAAAGAAAATCTGAATTGCAAATTTGATATTTTGTTCGGACTTAATTCGAGACAATGGAATAGCAAATAACGGTTAAGTACCTTCTTTGGAAACTGATACGGATTGTCATTCGTTCAGAAGAGAGGCACTTGCATCTTTTTCATCAAAAGCTATTCTCGAAAAGTCGATCGACTGTTACATGCGATTTAATAAAAAATAAAGATTATTTGCTGAAATAAGGAGGCTGTGCTTTTATATCAGATTAATTTATATATCTAATATTGTATAGGAATCAGTCAACTTCTGCACACACTGAAACACACACACACATGTATGTTTCAGTGTGTGTGTGGGTACATATTTATGCGTCTGTATGTATTATGTATAAATACAACATATAAAATATACTTATTTCACATATCAGAAAGGAAACCATTATCAGTCGATATATATATATATATATATATATATATCCATCACAAACACAGTCTGTTTGAAATATCATAGATCATCAGTGTAATTAGACATACCATTGCTTCAAGCTGGGATCGAAACTTGACCGATCTGTCCTCAGACAGAGACCCTACATCTAAGCTATCGTCGACTTACGAGGGTTAAAGTTAGCTAAGTTAATGCTAACAGTTTCTTCCCCCACACTCCTTTCTTGTAGGTCTTGCTTCTGTGTTCTTGATTCTCATTTGATTTTCACCCTTCAAAATTTAAATGCAATACCAATTGTTATTTTCTGTCTTTCTAATTCATGTTTTCTTAATGTCAATTCTCATTATTTTTTTTTTATATTCTCTAAAATTCAGTAACCTTTTGCGTTTTTGTTGATATATTGCCTTACTTGGGGGTGAAATTATTTAAAAAAGACACTGTGTCATATGGACATATTTAATGGAGGGTGAACTAAATAAGCCACATCTTTCCCAACCTCAAATATTATCGTATTTTTTTTTTATTTTTGAATATCCTGACCATTCATCGTAAAAAATTACAGCTAAGTAAAATCACTGCAGTATTTTCTTCTGTTTGTATGGGGAAAAAAATCGAATGCCCTCCACCCCGAATTTTGAATGTTTCATCCAATTCTGCTAAACATTTAGAAAAGGTTGTTTCTGAAATATATCTTCCGCTGCTTCTCTTTGTACTGCTTACACGGGGTGCATTTGTATCGAACAGTTTGCCTTCCCCAATCGATATTAATATTAGTTATCTGTTTTCTCTTTCGAGTTATTAATTATTTTTTTCAAAATAAAATGCTGTACGCATGAGAATTTTTTCCCGCAAAGTAGTCAGATATTTCTTTGAAATATCTGACAACTGGTTGCAAGATATTGATGCAAATTTGCAACCAATTCAGAAAGATGTTTTTGCACACACGTATACATAAACTCCTTCGTTAATCAGACACTGATTAAACTTGTGTACTATCACCTTACTGTTCATATTGACACTATACTTTTCTATTTTTAACGTAGGGGTTTTGACACAATGTTACATCATCCAGTTACTTGCCCATCTCACCCAACTTTGTCTCCTGATAACGCTGATTTTTCTCAAAACCTAAATAAGAATAAACAGCAAGATTTTAGGATATGAACCTGACAAAGGAGAAAGTAATGTAGCAATTAATGGCGATTCCTGAAGAAGAACACAATCTAAAAGTTTAGTACCTAAATGTTATGAATTTAAGCACAAAATTGTCGGCAATGTCTCTTCATTTTAAATTTTAAATAGCTAGATGTAACTTTAAGAGATAATTGAATGAAATCTAAATTGGAGTTTTTCGAAGGTAACTAAGTCATCGATGCTCTAATTAGAGTATTTCTTTTTTTTAATAAATGATTGAATGCTTTCCGAACAAATCGGGTTAGTGAAAGATTACTTCTCAAATATGCAGTAGTGTGATTTTAGTTCTTCTAGGAACTTATAGATTACGCAAAAATATTTAGCAAGCTAAAGCTCAAGGATCTATTTGAACTGTGAGGAAAATTTGATTTATTTGTAAAAGATGTTAGAATACCCCAGAACTTATACTGGAACCAAAACCGTCTGAATACGCAAAGGAAATTAATTCAGCAGATACATGAAAATAGGGACGAAAGACAAGGATGTGACTTCTCTCCAGATTTAATCATATTCTACCAGGACGCAATCCTATAGGGGCTGGAGAACTTACTAGGATTTATTATAGATGGTAATCTTTACAATATAAGATACGCATATGACGCTGTGTTGATGCCATACAGAGAAGGAAAACTACAGAGCCTCCTAGACAAGGTACTAAAGGAAAGTGAGAAATAAGAACTAGGCAAGAAATGTAAAAAAACAGAAAGAGAAAAAGCTTAAAATGCTAACTACGAATTAGTAATGTCAACATAAAACAAGTACAGAATTTTAAATATGTGGGAAATTTTTTAACAGATGTAAAATGCGACACCGAAAGATGAACACACTTTAGAATAAAGAATGATGCATTTCAAAAACTAAATATAGAAATAAAAAACAAATATTTAGTAAGAAATAAAGGAAAAGAACGCCTAATTTGATCTCATCAGGGAGTTTATCTCAGTGGAGTATGCAAACATACACATACACACACAAATATACACGGACATGCTTCTCTGTATATATATATATATATATATATATATATATATATATATAAAGAACTATAGTCTTAAGGTGTGCTATATTTATGGAATAAAGTGCTCAATATCAGAGATAGAGCGTGTGTAAATATAAAAGTGAACATAGAACATAGTGTTGACTTCTATGTTCACTTTTATATTTATATATATATATATATATATATATATATATATATATGTGTGTGTGTGTGTGCATATGCATGTATGTCTATATATGTGTGTGTGTGTTTGTGTATGCCTTAGGCCAGTTTAGTCATTTATTGTCAAGATTAACTGATATCTAAATTTATATAAATGTAAAAACTAAAAAAATATTTCTTAAATGCGGCGATAGTTATTGATAACAAGCTTAACTTACCAATGCAGAATATATATATATCAATTCAATTACAACATTGCCTAGATCTTACAGTAAACTCAATTTTTAACATGTCCTAATTTCTATTTTTACCCTCGATTAAGCACCCGATGTCTTGTACCTTCCGATACTTGTCTCGCTGAGAAAATTTCTTATCTTAACAAGTACAAACATCTCATAACTTCTCTCTAACCACGGCACATATATCGCCGATTTAAAATCCGTACTTGTAGAACTCCCCATTTGATATTAGGATTTTTATTTTCTTTTTCTTTTAACTTCCAATAATAGTCTGCGAGCCTCGATGTTGGGCCTTAAACGAGGAATTATGGTTATACCATCTCTTTTTGAATTGGTCGTCTGTACAACCAATAAAATTTATATTTGTTATACCGTAACATTGGACTATAATGGGTATGTCCAAATCCGTATAACTAGAGTAGAATACACTGTATGTGGTAATCATTGATATTCTACTTGGGATTCACCTTGATTTACTTCTAGCTCATCACTATCAATTGATTACTAACTAGAAGCCGCTGGTGAATCTTGTATGTTGTTCCTGTTATAAATATTAACATTCATTTCCAACCTTCGTTCTTGTTATTCTTATTCAAGTGTTTTAAACAGAGAATTAAGTTCTCTTTACAAATGTTTGAAAATGGCTATTTTTATCGTTTTTATTGAAAAGAAAAAGATTGATTCCGATCAAAATCTTTCCTGTTTGAAATACACCACATAGTATTTTGTTGACTGAAAATAGTAAAATTTAAATCCTTTACTTTTCAATTAAAACTAAAATGAAAGCTTCAAGAAAGCTTTTACATTTTTAAAAATTAATTTTAAATCTTACATATACCGAATTAGTGGAGGTACTACTTATATGCACGATTTAACATAGACCACTAACGGCAAAATATTGTTTAAGAATTGTAACGAATGTAAGATCCTCGTTTTTCGAAAGCTGTAAACCACAAAAGACTTTTAAATAATAGCACTTAATTATATATATGTAATAGAATTTGGGGGATTTAGGAAAATCGTTATAGTAATAGATCGAGCCTAGAAAAATCACAACAGAAGACAGAAAGCACTGGACGACCCTTTCATCCACGACTTCCTGCATTCTGTTGAAGATTCTCTTACTTGTATATGCTTGATTGACCCATCTAAGTTTCACTTCTGCTGTGCACGCGTTCGGGCTATTTCTAAATAAAACACTGCATCTTCTTCAACAGTCTAAGACTGGATGCAGTGGATTTATTCTTCGGCATACTTCACATGGACAACCGTCACAACTGTGAAATACACTTAATGGTCAATAAAACAAACACGAGAAAATAATAGAAATGTATCTGCTCAGATAGAGACAAATAACTCAGCGTGTGTAAAATCTGTGTTATATTTAAAAAAAACAAAAAAACTTTTAAAACTTTTAGTAATGACGCTGAAGGTTGACATAAAATTCATTAGTGTAGAGGAAAATGGGAATGGATGCTTGTAAAACGTTCAGTAAAGAAATCGATTCCGCAATTTTGAAACGATCTCATCTGAAGCGGGACGTGGCCTTACTCCCAGATAATCTTCAACCTGCTACGTCGGTGGTGAATTATTCTTAACCAAGAAGACTTCTAGCATATTAGATCTCATGATGATAACCAGTGCCAAGCAAGTTACATTGCTAATCATTCATGACGAATTAGTGTAAATTTTGTTAGTTTTGAGACAATGTATTCAGGTAAGCAGGATGTTGGCTGGGTATATAAGAATGTATAAGATAAACTTTCATAGCATATGTATCGCCCGTCTGCCATATAATCAGGAAAGCCTTCAGAAGAGAGGCGGACCTTTTGCGCCCGTTAATGGCTCATTGCTCAGTGCAAAACACGCAAACACACACAAGCACACACACATATATACATGTTGCAAAAGATAAATTGTCGTGTAAATTACGCAAAAATTAAAACATCATTGAAATCTAATTTTAACAGATGTATCTATTAAAATTACATTAGCATATCTTGAAATACTAACAATCAAACTTATTCAGTAGAATCGCCATTGGCTTCAATTACGATCTCCTTAAGTTGGTGAATGCTGCCATAATACCTGCCTTAATTTCATCATTGATATTACAAGTTGTTTTGTTGGTCTCTTGGTCAACTCCACCGCACACATGAACGTTGTTTTAGTCTGGGGAGTTAGGTGGCAATATTTATAGGGTTATGTGGTCATAGAAATTGTCTGACGGCCATGATTGAGTTCTCTTGCGTGTATGGCATAGTGCAGAGTTCTGTTACCAGACATAGGGCCTTCCAGCAGCCACCCTCTTGGACCAGGACAGCACTACCTCGTCAAGACATTTAACGCAAGCCTCCTTATTGAGTCTGAGGCCGTCACCAACAAATTCGGCAATTCTTTTCTTATCAGAACTATTAGAATATATATGAGAGAGTGTGTGTTATGGGGATTGTTAGCGACGAGAATCTGGTTTCTTAGCCAAACATCCCACAGGTCCTCAGAGTCAATGCTTATAGTGAAGTAAAATATGTGACTGTGCATGTACAAACATGATTCTATATGTACAAATAGCACTAGAATGGCTAACCGATCTTTTCCCGCCCAATATCCTAGCTAAAAACGCTGCGGATAAGTTTTATTTTGCCTTGGGTGATAATGACCCCAAACATTGTTATCATTACCTTGCCATGCGTGCTGTAGTTCAACAATTGGTCAAATATCACCAAAAGAATTTCCATAACTTCATAATAACTATGAAAAGGTTTAAATGTGTTTTCGTATTTTTGAAATATCAACCTGGAATTTATTATCTATTTTCTCTTAATGTAACGTTAAAAGGAGATTGATTTGCAACATTACAAGGTAAATTTGAGGGTAAATTGTGTATAGCCTACAAGGAAAATTACAACCTCAATCTAACGTTGCAGAAATGATGTAGCAACGTCATTTTGTTAGCTAGAATGTGGCCTCCAAGTTCCTGATTTGAATATCTTTTAATGCTCTCATATAGAGAGTAAAGTAGTAAAACCAGACTGACGAAGACTCAATGAAAGATTATGGCGAACTGGACCCGTATAATCTAGACGCTCAATTACTACCAAATACAACGACTGATTGATTGATTTGATTTTACGGTTTATCAAGCGTTGGCATGATATGAAAACAACAAAATTTTCGGCTTTGAGATTTTTTTCAAGATAATAATGATTTAGATTTTGAAGTGCTACAAATGAAACCATAGCTGGTGGGGAGAATGTGTGGATTCATGCCTTTCTCAAGTGTATTTGCACGTCAGTGAAGATAACGAACCTGAGAGGAAATTAAACTTAGCTCACCAATTTCGAGTCGTTATCAATTGTACCACCAGCTCATCAAATTTTACAGTAACTAGTATTCCCAAGCGTTCAACGATCTTCGTAATGACCAAGTTCGACGTTACTTAACTTCGCCGATTGTGCGAGAATCCGTCTTTCTATGTAATGTGTCCGTAAGCTACGTAGCATCGCATAGAATACTCGATCAGCTCCAATCTTAAAACATAGAATTTCATTAACGTAGTTTATATGTTGGTAAATTATTATCAAAGTAATTATAAACAACATTCACTTCATTTGAACTTGCTGTGGGATAGCTGTCCTTAAAAACACGGTGTTAATTATTAAAATGAAATTCAGGTATTAATTAATGGTTTAAGAAACGGTCGTATTAATTGTAGGTTTATAATATTTCAATATTAATTCTATAATTCTATATATAATTCATTAATGCCCACCGTTCACAAAATTGTGGAATTAATGATTGTCTGAAACTTTAAGATAAGGAATTATAAAGTTTATACACTTAATTATGCAGGATTATATCATAATATTGGTATTATAATATTGACTAGGATAATCAATATTATGATACCAATGTTATGGCATTAACGTCTAGGTTATTATATCTTCCGGCCTTACTCCAGTATCTTTTGAACTTGGTCCTTTATTCAATTAACACTTGTAGATTGTTCATATTTCGGTTTATCATACATGATATTTATATCGTGAATTATTTCGTTTTTAATTTGTCTTTCAAAAAGTTTTCTTTTCAAATGAAGCAGAATATATGCCGTTTTTCACATTGCCTTAGCCTTGGGTTTGGATTCATTGTCTGTAGTTAAAATCTATTGAATAACGTGTTTATCCATTAGGAAACGTGATTTAAAATTTCATCTTGTCTCAGCAAGAAAATGTAAAAACAGCAACTTGACCATATGTGAATTGATACAGTGAGATAAAGTAAAATTAAAGAAAATGATATTTAAACTTTAAGAACACGTATGTAAAATATTCATACTGGAAATATTATAGGAAGTAAGAAGGTATACAGCGTCTTTAACCCACTACCATAGAAGTTCTATTAGCGCACACGTAGTGAAGGTTGGCGGTGTAACTAATCTGATATATTAATCAAACATAAAAAAAAACGTTCTGAGGTAATCAATAATACATGAATGCCGTTCTTAGGTAATGCCCTTTGTTAGGTAGACTGATTTGTTTGCTTAACAGCATATACATTCTTTATGCGTCATTTAATGCCGAAATTTTATTTTCTTGAGTGCTTGGAAGTAATAGCCATATAAGTAATTCTGCTTTCATAATTGAATACATGGTAGATGATACTCAGCTTTTTTGCACATAGATGTTTGTGTTGACATCATTACTCGAGACAGTGATGTGTGTCTTCGATGTTGAAGTTATATCTTGGAATACAGTTTGATTTCTGTAAGAAATTATAGGATATTATAAGGATTAATGTCATGAATGCGTTCTTTCATGGTGGTTGTTTGGTTGAGTTTGTTTACCGCCATGTAAAACCCTATGGGCTATTTAATGCCGAAATTTCAATTATTTGAAAGCATTTGTATGCCTTCAACTACCGATAAAATATATTGTTGGTAATTTTAAAATCAATACATGTTGGTAAATTTTATATAAACATGTATTGCTGGTATTTTTTTACTATAAAAACGTAATTTTATACTTTCATAGTGCTTTGTTTTTGTTTGTTGCCCATATCTTGGACCCTAACAGGTGCTACCACCCCGGGTCAGTGTGAACTCTAGAAAAAACAGTAATTATGAGATGGTTTGACGCTCCTCAAAACCACCAATCTCCCGATAAATAACCTTGTTGTCGGATGTAGGTTATTATCGTACCATTTGTTAGGTAGTATCTTTGAAAAGTATCTCTGAGAGTCACCATAGTAAGATTATTACTTGAAAATGAATTTTAATTAAGTGCTAAAAGTTGCAATTTTTTATGATTTTTTAAAGAATTTTGCATTACAATCAGGTACAAAGATTTCATGCAAACGTTACTGACACACAGAAAATTGTTTTTTTTTATAAATATATTAGAGTTACATAAGATATGGTTGGTGAAACGGCTACCGAGGCGAATCAAATTGGTATTCAAATTCTATCTTAGTGTGTTGCTTTCACTTTCGCACATGTGCCCTTGGGAAATGCATGAATCCACTTCTTCTTTCCACTATCAATATAACAACATAAACTGGGTCATTTAGCGCATGTATGGTAGCCGATGAAAAGGAAAATGTAAACAAATACATTGTTTGCCAACAAGTCACATCAATTGATGGATAATATCAAAAAGGAAAACGTACAAAAAATCTTACATTTTGAAGAGAGAATTTAAAAAATCATAGTTATAGTATCATTCCATACATGCCCTATCATTTCAATTCAAGAAAACACCGACTGTGAAGAGAGTGGAACTGTCCACAAAAGTGGATTCTTGTTTCCTATACGTATTTTGATTCTTACAAACCAAAATGGTGTAACTTTTTTTTTACTTTAGTACTAGACAAACGTACTCCTACCTATCGGTTGGACGACGGTATCCAGCATTAAATAACTTACAAAAGTTGCTATTCCTTAAAACAAGCCACTTAATCTTTACACGCAAGTGATAAAAACAACTATTAAACATTATTGATAAGAGCAAGAATCGAATAGTTCGTCCAATCTTTATATATCTAAATTCGCGTCTGCAAATGCTAAAGTGACTGTTCATGAAACATACAGGAATGCCTTTACAGGTTTAACTAAATGAATACGGATAACGTAATTGTTATCATAACGGAAAGTGGAATCGGTGCTCCGATTCTACACTTCCTTGTCGTCTATCCCTTTTCCCACAAATAGTCCTGATAGAATATAAGAATCCATCTTTTATATCTGATAAAATGGGTTATATAACGGCCTAGACTAATTTCTTTACACCTGAGTGTCAGCCAGGCTAGGAAAATAATAGGGAAGCAGTAGGGAACCGTCGAAATGGCAACGGCAAATTGTTTCTAAATATTGCCCTAATCATTTTATTTTACACATAGTAAATAAAATGAATCTGTGGAGACCAATTTTCGATTGTGTCCTGAATGAGATACCATAAAAATGAAAAAAAAAAAAAAACGGAAGGGTTATAAACATTATATGTCATTATTTTCTTGTCTATATCGAATATTTTCATTCCACGAATAAAGATGATTATCATCCTGTTTCATTAATCTGATATTTGCGGATAGATTATCTGAATATGTTCAAAATTAAATCGTGCCAAAGATATAGCCTACAGCAAAACAAGATCTTTAAATTCAATTTTTAGCTGTCAGATCGCATTCCACTTTAAAAAGAAAGTTCTTCATGAATTCTGAATTTTGAAAAGCATTAAGTTCTTATTCTATAGTAAAGAGGAGTAAATGTTTATTTACCTTAAATGTTCTTTTTTTTTTTACCTTATCTAACTTACGGTTCGTCTTGTTGGGATCAATCTTTTTATTAGGATCTAAAGTTTTATAGGATAGATTTTAAAAGAATTTATCAATCTATGACTATTATAAAGGTTTTCGATATTGGAAGGATCAGGATCCTTCCATTTGCATAATGAGTTTCTGAAGCCAGTGACAAAAACCCGGAAATTCATTAGTGCAAATCATTATTTCAGAATGTGAATGCAGTACTGAATGACGCGTTCAATTATATGACTTCAAATAATTACAAGAACTTCAGCAAAAACCGAAATATAAAATTAAATAAATAAATAAATAATCAATGGATATTGCGCAAGAGAGAGACTATTGCTGCTATATCGCGACTCCAGCTACCCCAGTATTCACTTGTTTGTCTTTGAAAGCGATACGCAAAATTGTGGGTAATGAATTATTCTCCACCTTGCAGACTTTTTTCCTAGAGACGACATATCACGTACCTCACACTGATCTCATGTGTTCTGATCAGCTACATTCCTCCGACCTGCCACGACTAACCTTTACAACTTTGACCCGCCGTGCAGCGTACACAACTGTGAATCATCCTTATTCACCTCGTTTTCCTAACTTGGGCATCTTTTTCACAAAACTGCTGTTTTAGGTAATAGACACCTGGCATAATGTTTTCACAATCACTTCAACTCTAGGGTTAACCGTTATCTAACCAGCATAACCCCATGAATATCACTTCTTGCATTTCCTTACGCTCAAGCAACACCACACAGAAACTCTCTACCTTGAGTGGCTCTTGGGCTTTGTACTGTGTGAGATTAGTATAAAAACATAAATTTTACTGGGTTCAGAAAATGATTACGTAATTTACTGTTATGAATTATGAGTCAACTAACTAAAGTAAAAACCATGGTTGACTAGCGGGAAACTGAGTGTAGAATTTTCTGTCTCTTCTATTCAACAGGGTGGCCCTCATAGTACATTTCAGAGTTTAATTGTTAAGAATTGCAAAAAGAACATTTACGCTCATTGTCTACTTTTGTTTAAGGAATAAACGCAATAATTGACAATCTAAGTCAACCTTTCAATCTTGTAGGTGATGAAAATTGGGCTTTGCATGTCAATAGAAAAAAGTTATTGCTTTGAGTCTGGTTGAATATGCATCTTCGTACTTTGTTTAGCTTATGGCGTGCATCTTTGCCTAATCAGGTGCGCATTCCAGTTTTGATATCACATTTTCAACCTTCTAATAATTTTAATATTTAACCGCCTATACTTGTTTGATGTTGATATCTCCAATTCATAGTTCACATTTTGAACTTTTCTCTTTCTGATAACCATACCTCATATCTTACAGTTCATCGTTAGTCCTATTTTATTCGACTTTCATTAATAACTTGTCTATGAGGTCCTGTATTATTTTCTGTCATCCATCAACATAGTGTAATCTGCGCATTTTATATTGTTAAGATTGTGCCCACCAATAATAAACCTGGGTTGGGTGACCAGCTCTTTTAGGATAACCTAGCTGTAGAGGTGGAAGAGATATTTTTGAAAAAAAAAAAAGAAAGAAAATTTCCTTCATGAAATATCTTTCCAGGTTATAGAACATATTATGGACACCTGTTGTTATTCGTCTTTTAGAAAGTGACCGACGATCACGTCTCTCCCTTCACGTCTGATCTTACCATGTTCTAAGTAATTATTAAACAATTGACTTCTTTTTCCTACCGACCATTCACATATACTCGTTGTGTTCTGCCGTACATTCCCACAAACTCTTTTCGGTATTTCATTCGTTGTGTCCCCTTGCCTCTTGTCGTTCATAAGCCTTGTGACTTTTAGATTCCCTAGTCAAACCTTCCGCATTGTGTGTCTTTAAGATTTCAAGTATGCATTTAGTTCTTGTTCGCATTAAAACTTTCTCATTGCCCATACGTTCCGTCCATGACATTCTCAGTATCTGTCGGTAGAAATAAATCTATATCGCTTCAATTCCTGTAATCAACTGTGACGGAATTGAATAGCATTTATTACCATTTAGAAGATGAGATATTATAGAGCAGATCAGTGTTATTTTTCTTTATTTCTATGATCATTTTATTTTCACTTTGGTTAATTTCAGGAAGGAATCTTTCCCTATTCTTATGCGCATTATGATTTACGTGTCTCATTTTCCGTTCTGCTGCTATACTATTTCACTGATTTTTCACAGAATACAAGACCCATAACCCGCTCAATTCAGAAGATTACTGAATGAATTTATCGCGTGTGGGTAAGAGGATGTAGCAGTGAAGATAATGAGGATATGTAGGAAACTTTGATGGTAGGCTGTAGACTCGGATAGGGCAATATTGTGCCAATCGGGAAAACAGCCACTTGAGAGTCTGTACTTTTTCTTGGGAAGATGCTGTCCGAATGGAATTTTCTTCTAACTGGTGAAATACAATAACTATGTGGATGATTCTTTCCAGTGTACGTAGAATTGTCAAGCTTACCTGCTTGTTTCCATCTTGTGTCCTCTTACATTTAATAGGCTCAGCTTTTTGTTATTTTTTTCTTGTCTAAGAGTTCCTTAATCGTATGCTTTTTATGAGTCTGGCATTCATTTCTTCATCTATGATGGTAGTTTCAGAGAGTATACTTCCCCGACTAGTTAAATGGCTAGCGTATTAAGTCTTAAATAGATATCACAATAACGTATCTTGTATAAAGAATTCCAAAGGAGTGCCTCATTTTATTTGAACCTATAGTAAATAAGTCATATGAAAAGATAAACTTGAGTGGAAGAGAAATAAATACTTAGTTTATGTGAAAAAAATATCATCCAGGCCGATATAAATTTATAAAGAGAACCATTTACTGCTTTTCAGTCAAACATCCTTTTAAAAAAAACGAACACATTTAAGCCAACAAATGAAAAGCATTTCTTTAAAATGAAAAAAATAGAAGTATATAGATATATTAGCCGTCAAAGCCGCGTTTGCTTCTATCAAATATGTAGAAAACCAAAAGTAAACACGATTGGGTATTGGTTTTTCAGTATATTGAATAATAAAAGACTACATTCTGGAAAGCCAAACTGAAAAGCTAAAACCCGTATCAATTTTGTACCATACATAGATGAAAATATTTATACGTTTTCAAGATTCATAAGGTTTGATAAACCTCAAATCTTCTACAGCTAATTTCTATCCTGTACAATTCAATCCTATAAAAGTAAGGCATAAAGTTAAATTATAAAAATTACAGACCTGGTTGTTTTCCATTGATGCCTACAGTCAGCCTTCCTGTTTATCTAAGAACTAGCATTTTTACGACAGGCTTTATGATGTAGAATTTTAGCGCAACAGTATCATACTCTCATATGAAACACTACAATATATATATATATATATATATATATATATATATATATATATATATATATATATATATATATATGATATGATGGATAAATTGTCGTCTAAATTACGCAAAAATGAAAATAATACTGACATCTCATTTTAACAGATATATTTTCCAAACTTACACAAAATTATCTGGAAATACTAAAGAGTAAATTAATTCAATTAAATCGCCATTGGGTTCAAACATGATCTCCAGAAGACTTCGGAATCTCCTGCAACACTTCTGGGCAGTCTTCTTGTTTAAGTTAGTGAATTCTGCCATAATTCATCTTTGGTGATACAGGGAGATCTAATGTTCTCTCACTCAACACACAAGGATCAAGGGGTTTTCAGTCTGAGGAGTGAGGTGACCAGATGTAAGGTGTGATGTGGCCGTAGAAATTGTCTGACAGCCATGATTAGGGTTTCTTGCTTCTGTTGCATGGTGAAGCGTCCTGCTGGAAGATATAGGGTCACTCTCTTGAAACAGTACAGCACTATCTCCTCAACGTACTTGATGTAGGCCTCCGTGTTGAGTGAGGCCCACACCAACAAATTCGGCAATTCTTTTCTTATCAGAACGATCAGAGTGAGTTTCCCAAGCTGCTATACCTTCGTAATCATGATTAACCTCATCCACCTCTTTCCAAAACCTCTGAACTGTCCTCAGATTGACAGGAAAAAAAAACTGAAATATTCATATTGGAACTTACAGTGCGAATTCCAAGCAGTACAACATGCCGTTTTCAAATTCCTAGCGGAGTGAATTGAGTCATGGTGCTTCTTTTCTCACAGACGGTACCCAACTGTCCATACTATGCTGTGCTGTCGACAAAGTCAAAAACTATCAAGGCTCATCCACGAAATTAAAAATATAAAATGCCGACATTTTAGTCATCTATATGTGTGTGTATATGTGTGCCTCTGTGTGTGTATTGCTTTTTAAGCGCGCTCAGGAAGATGTAAAGGCAGAGGAGGTAAAGTTTTGATTTAACAGCGGAGCCTGAAGAAAGGGATCATATTATCGCAAATGAAAAGATTAACACGGAGTTATAGGTAAAATTATAGGCACAATTATAAGTGAGAATGCGAAAGAAACAGAAAAAATTATTTTGACAGTATTTGAGGACATCATTTTGATTTTTCATTCACTTTTTTTTCGGAAAAAAGGATAATTCATTTTATCTACCAAATGGATGAACCTTGAACAGATAATAGCGAATTACATTTGGACGTTGTATTTTGTTTCGAAAAATTACAAATCCATATATCTACCATCATTTTAGCATAGGGCATGTCTAACAGGCATTGTTTATTCATGGAAACTAGATATAATATTAGACCTGAATAATGGTTACCAGAAACCATATACAAAAGAAGTATAATACTATAGATACATTAGTAAGGATTCAAACCACCACCATATAATTCTAGATAATTCCAATAAATTAGATAATCCAATAAAAACCAACAAAAAAGGTAAATATATAAAGGCTCTGGAACTGAGCAGCCATAGCGTAAATTTAGAATATTTGAAAACAACAACAACAACAACAAATAATATGGTAACAAAAAACAGAAACACTATAAACACGACATCATATGTGTAATCCACATTTTAACCGTAATGTTAAAACTAATGTCGGTAAAAAGTTTCCAAAAATGAATCTCTAAGTATTTTAACCATTCACCAATGATAAAAAAACAGATTTTTAATAAATAATGTTAACATAAGCTATAACCACCTTAGTAATAGATAGATCAACATTCCAATATATCAACATCATTTTAAATAAATATCTTTTTAACAAAGACAACGTAATTTTTTTCTAAAAATAAATGCAACTACCGAAAATCCTTGGAAGTTTCGCTTCAACCATTACCGAATAATTTTGGTTGATATTAAATACAGAAACAACACTGCTCTCTTTAATTATGATAATTGAAATATACCGTCAGCTCCCCTTCAATTAACTGCAATATTATAGCAAGGGCAAAATCGTATAACGGTAAAGGGAATAAATGTAACCTATGTTTGAGTGAAAAGAACTGATTATCTTAAAACAGTTAAATAACCTGTGATTATTAAATAAGAGAAAGGAAATGACGGTTACATATAGGCATAAAAATAAATATCTAGATAAATACGTAAACCCAGATTAATTTTAAATACTCTCGCGGTCTAGTTTTTTTGTGTATCTTACAGTTTATTATATATTATATTTATTGTTAGGAATTATTCTTTAATTTTATTTTTAATATTACTATTTTTTAAACAAGATTAAATAAGCTCCATGTAGTAAAATAATTAATGATCCGCTACACTAAAATATAATAAAAATAAAAATAATTATAAATAAATAGAAATCTTTTCGGTTGTATGCCGGTTACTCTAATTGCCAAATATAATATTGTAAGCGTTCTGAAAGCAAAGGAAGTATTTGTTGCAAATTACTTCCACAACACAAAGAAAAAAAGTCACTGTAAGTACAGACTCGAATATCGGAGGCAGAAAGAAACGCTGAAAACTCGATTCGCCGGTACTATCTCACAAATCACAATGCGTGTAACCAGTCAGAAAAATAATTCAATCTCCAACAAACGCGGTAGCCAAAATACACGATTTGATTGTTTTTTTTGTTTTTATTTTTTTTTTTTCGCGATACTAGAAAATAAACCGCTTTTATCGGTCGAACATTTTTTCCATTCGTCGACAATTGGGAGAGGATGTTCAGTAATTTGCATATCAAAATACTTTTATAGCGACCCCTGTGAAGGACTTGTTTTTTTATTCAAATATTCCATCTTCAGCATGTCATGTGGAATACGTGCCCCTTTTGTTTGGTAAGTAATTTTCTTTTTTCGCCACATTTCCATCGTAGAATATACGCAACAGGCTGTCGCATTGGTTTGACGAGGTAAGTCGCCGTTTTCTTTGCTGTAAATATTTTGAGAAATAAAATTATTTTTAAAAAATTTTTAAGAAGTACGTAATTTTTAAAATCTATCATCCCAATATATATAATACTTCAGTGCGGCAGCATGGCGGTAAAAAGATATATATATATATATATATATATATATATATATATATATATATATATATATGTGTGTGTGTAATAATCGAAACAACTACTTAGTTGTAATTGTTCCAGCGAGACAAGCTTGCTAACCATTACATTACGCCAATATGCCCGAGTTAATGGTGAGTGTCTGTTATGCCATTCAATACAAATCCCAGTTCACAAAGCAACGCATACCTGCACAAGAAAATATATTTCGTAGCCGCTGTAGAAAGAAAATTAACCAAGCTGAAAATTCATACAGTAAATCTTTATACACTAAATTGAATCATGCAGGAAATTCATTTATATTAGGAAATTATTTTAAAATTAGTTTAAGCGTCGCTTAAAAATGTCGGCGGTAATATTTAAGTATTTTTGCAATTGCATTTGTTATAGTTTTATGCATAATTAATTTCGGCTATTTTTCTATGAAATAGGTTATATTATCCTATAGGATTAAGATATATCTTTTCTCCTTGAAAATATAAATATTCCTATAAAACTACAATGGAAATAAGAAATAGAAAGAAATGAATTAATGAACGCCCAATTTAATAAAATATTTATATATAAGCTGTAACTTAAGAACTCTTAGAATCTATACACCCAAATTCCTGAACCGAGAAAGAGAAAAAGCTTTTTCAAATTCTTTCGATACACGAATTATTTCATATACATTGTATATGAAATAATTCGTGCACTGCCTACAAAATCGACAGAATTAAAATAGAAAAACCTGTATATAATAATAATCTCAACAACCATGACGAACTTCAGCACATAATAATGCGTATCAAATCCGTGAGATCCACCATCGAAAATAATATATCCAGCCTTGATGTCAAATTTAGTACGAACTAAATGCATTGAGAATACACAAATTTCATAATTACACTGACCTAAGAAAAGTTTTTAGCCAGGAGAAATAAAGTATATCCAATTTCAAAATTTAATTACGTAATCCCAACTCAATATAAATAAACAGTATGTGGAACTACTAAGGAGTAGGGCCTCCATTTGCTAGTTTCGGTGCTTGTATTCGAATTTTCATGCATTTGGTCAAGTTATCAACAATCGTCTGATCCATATTTTGCCACTCCTTTAGCAATGTTTCTTTAAGGGTTGCTACTGGCATGATTTTAGTTGCACGCTTTCGAAGTTTTCGGACAAGGTGTTCCCAAACATGCTCTATTTTATTCGTGTCAGGATTTTGAGCTACTTACGTCAATGACTTGATATATGCGATTCCTTCCAGGCACCTGCTAGTTTGCTCGTATGACATGGCGCGCCATCTTGAAGAAAAGTAGACATTCTTGTCAATCTGACTGATTTCAAATAGAGGTAGTAGTCCTTTCTCTAATATTTGACAGTATTTTGGACCATTCAACCGCTAGTCAACATGAATCAGCTCTGATTTCCCTCCAGACCAGACAGCGCCCAATACCATTGCTCCAATCCCTCCATGTTTCACGGTCGCCTGCAGACATTCAGTGTTCCAAATCTCATTCTGATTTCTACAAACATAAACCTCTCTAGAATTCGAATAGACAGAATTTACTTTCATCTGACCAAATTGCAGACTGCCAAAATTCATAATCATTGCTTTCGAATTCTCTCGCTCAGTCCATAAGCTTGTTCCTGTTAAACCCTTGAAATCAAGGACGTCTTTCTTGCAACTCTTTGATAGCGTAATTATTTCAGAGTTTTTCTCGCCGCATATGACGATATTTTCCTGTTTTTTGCGGCACCTTTGACGCTCTGACGATAATTTCTGATGAATTCCCACTTCATCGCTATTTTCGTTCGCTCAAACATGATGATTCGTCTTCCTGAACATTGTACCACACGCCAATGACATTCTTCATTATTTTTTTTGTAATATTATTAACCGTTTGAGGATTAACCTGGAAACAACCTAGCATTTTCTCTATCTGACTTACCACAGTGATGCCATCCTATTATTTGCACTTTTTGAAATTCACTCATTTCCTTACTTCCGCGAACTTTCATTGCAAGATATAAGTCAACTATTGTTCATAGATGAGAGTAGCTTGATACTAACACGGTTTTGTCGGAAAAAAGATACATCATTACACAAGACAAAATTGCTGTAATCAAGGGTGGCTAAACTTATCGTAGCCCACTATATATATATATATATATATATATATATATATATATATATATATATATATATATATATATATATATATATATCAAATACAGACTTTTAAATGATACAAAAACTGATATGCATTTCTTGAATAGAATAATCAAATTACTCTAGCAGCTTCCTGTACGTAAATGGTAACGATATACCCTGCTAGAATATTGTTTCTCAGATTAAAGATTGATACAGGTTCGATTTCTACAATGACTATTTTCTGAGTAATCCATTTAAAGAGATTTTGAGAAGGGAATGTTGAACTGGACAAAGGGGATGATAAGGAAACAAATGTTGCTGAGAGTTACAGTGAAATATAATTCCGGAGAGTCATAATCAACACGTCCGGAAGGACCGCGAGACATATAAGAGGTGCACGCCTTAAACGATCATCAGGCTAGCATGATGTTCAATAAAGCTAGCTTATGTTTCCCGGATGAAATAAATTCAACAAACCTTCATCCAATCCCTGTAAAATAAAAATGGTTGTATTCAGACATTGATCAGAATATGGACCTATTTTCAGTTGTATTAACGACATTGGTTAATAATGCAAAGGAAATTGATTCAGTTACTAATGACAAGAAAGTTACAACATCATAGGTTCTCGGTTGAGATTAAATGTTTTGAAGGTGGACTATACTAAGCCGATGACAGAAAATGTTCCAGAAACGAAAAGAAGACTATATACAACAATAAAAGATATATTTAATTCAGAAGCTTTGCTGAAAATAGAGCCGCTTCCATAAATCTAATCAAAGGATCAAACATCAGATTATTTTTGGTCTGGCTTCTTAGATGGTCGTCGGACGTTTCAAAACCCCTTGAATTAATGCTGCGATATGTGAATGGCACCTGTATTCTGTGACCATAAACGATTATGTGGTTACTTATTTTCATGCATCATTTTACTTACAATTATTGCCATCTGACGCAAAGAATAATAAGTGCATTATTGAAACAGATTAGTCGTAAATAATCATTTATATTATTAAGATTGTTTCTATATTTACAAAAGTAACGAAGTATTCGTTCTAAGTAACGCGTTTAATCAAAATAAGTGCTGCCTAATGAGTTATGTACGAAAATGTATAAATGTATATTATAAATGTATAATACAACATCGTAAGTGTTAAGGATTTGACCAAAATAGCCTTTTGTAATAAAAAGGCAAGTAATAATAGGAAGTAAAATGCAAACTAATATTTAAAAAAAAGGAAGTAATGCTTGAATGAAGTAGGGAAGGAATTCTGAAGAAAGAAAATTTAAAATTAGTGGGGGGTTTCACGTGCAAGAAATACTGAAAGAGGAGGAGAAAAAAATAATAAAGAAGGATGGAAGGAAACTGAAAAAATATCCCTGAGACAAAGTAGAAATTCAAATCAAATCGGAAAATAAATCGAAATAGAAAAATAATAAGATAATATGTGTCAATGTTAGATGAAAAAGAAGTAAAAACAAAAGAAACAAGTAAATAGAATCATTATAAGCGAGAAATGAAGCAGCCAATAATGAACCAATCGAAAAGAAATATTCAGAATATGAAATGCGGAAAATGTTGAAGAAGAAATAAAACTGAAACAAAAACAACTTAAAAATGAAAGTGAAAATACAAGAAACAACTGTTGATTCATATATATTACATTTATATTGGATCCTCCAGCGACTGAGTCTCTTCATAGAAGTAATGTCATTTAGTAGAGGCAAACTTATAATCTTAACTCTTATCTTGACGAGTGTTTGCCAAATGTTTTTACAACGTGCAATAAAGTGCTTCTGTGACCTGGAAGCGTGCTTTATTATTCTTAAGACTTTTTACACTTTGCTACTGAACATTGCTCATCCGATGAATATTCCCACCACTTCCAGCCTACTCAACCCTATACCAACTATCCATTTCCACGTATGTTCTGTTCCACGGTATTTGCGAAGTGTGTCGTGACGACTGGCAAAATCTATGAAGAACTTCCACAACATACGTAAACAAGCTTTTTACCCTAAGTTATTACTATTTGCGGATACTCTTGGAGATCAGATCAGTTCCTACACCTATTGCAGTCTATCAATAATCGATATTAGAGAAAGAAAGGTTACTTTAATTTTTGTTGATTTTTAGAAAAATTTAGCTACTAAACTGGAATATCCTGAAAACCACATTTTAAGTTTTTGATGTATTTGAATGTCTGATTTTAGACGATCTGAAACGATAAGAAGTTCACTATTAATCAGTCAAAATGTTGGTGGTTTACATAAAATGTTTTCTTTTTTTTCCCCTGTTATTAGACATCATATGTGCAACCAATATAGTGAACAAAGAAAGCGATCGATGTTGAGGGCAACATCTCCTAAACTTTTTCCTCCTTGAAATAGTCTATTATTGTAAAAGTTAAGAAAAAAAAAATCAGATTTGGTTCAATTATTTAAAAAGCATCATGCCCAAGATTTGTGCTCAGTTAGCTAGCTATCGATTTTTCTAGAATTTAAACGACTATGGCACACTGATTAACAGGTCAGAGTAACCACTTTGTTTGCACATAGACTAAAAATAAATTATCATAAATAATGAAAACGGTGTTAGAGCGCAGTGTATTTTATCTAACGTGCTCCTTCAGTACTTCATGACTTACAGAAACTTATGAACATTTCTGGCTCTTAGAAATGATTTTTTTTCTTTTTACTATCGACTACATTCAATTTTTCCGCTAACTATTTACAGGACCTTGTCGGGTAAATTACTCTCCCAGTCCGTTTATTGCATTTGATTTAAATATGCACCGTGAGAGTCAAAAACCGTCCAGTCCCTGTTTCTTCACGAACCTTCAATTGTCTCTTTCTGATCCTAAGTATAAGCGTCATCTTTGTTTCCATTTTCATTTAAACATACCAGCCCTTTAAATGTTCTGTCTATTGTATTCGAAGAATCCTTCTGTAAAAACACATTTCTACTGCCTTAAGTCTACTATGTACCTATAAGTATTCACTATCCAGCATTTTTCGTATTTTATATTACTATTGTTTAATTAATAAAGAAAACATTATGATTTATAAACATACAAGAATAGTACAAACGCAAGCTACCAGACAAGATCAATGTACTCTAAGTCTGCTTAGCCAATGAATAATAATACTTTCAATATTTCTAGTTCAGGTATTACTTTCATACAAGCGATATATATCCAGTTTCATAAATAAATACGTATTATAATTGTATAGCCATTACTTTATTAGTATATAATTGTCAACCCAACAATTTATTTGATTTATTCACGTATAATGTTGCCATGTTTTACCGTCTATTCAGTATAATTAACAACTTATAGAGATGTTTAAACATTTTTAATTTTACCAATTGGCCCCTTTAAAAAGCTTTCTGGGTATATTAGGAATTATTTTTTTTAAATCCGTTTCTGATATATTTATGTTTACTTTAACAAATCAGCAAATTATACTTGGATACACCAATTTGTTGCGGAATTTGTTCCCTAGTATCGTTGGATGACAAATGCCCAAGCATCGGTTTGTAAATGTAACCCACCCACCTCTACCCTCAGACCTTATTTTTATATTTTAGCATAGACATGATGTTCGTTGGTTAAACTAGACATACCAATAAGTATATTTTTAATTCTGAACTTATGCCGCACTTTTACGTACGAAAAAGTTAAAGATTTGTTTTTAAATTTCCCTAATAAATCATTGTTATCACACTTTATCTACCATCGCTGAAGAAGTGCCATCTTAGTAATGAAACATGAATTTTTTGTGTAGCGATGTAAAATAATTTTATTGTAATTCATTATATTATAAAAAATCTATCTATGTATGTATGTATCTATCTATGTATGTATGTATCTATCTATCTATGTATGTATGTATCTATCTATCTATGTATGTATGTATCTATGTATGTATCTATGTATGTATGTATGTATCTATGTATGTATGTATGTATCTATGTATGTATGTATGTATGTATGTATGTATCTATGTATGTATGTATGTATGTATCTATGTATGTATGTATCTATGTATATATGTATCTATCTATCTATGTATCTATCTATCTATGTATCTATGTATCTATCTATCTATCTATGTGTGTGTATATATATTCTCAGATAGAGTGTATCTAGAAGAGACAAAATGAATAATATTACACAAAAGGAAAAACTATACCTCTTTTTATTCACACACACATATATATATGTATGTAAGTTGTTGCAGTATATTTGCGGGCGTATAACATATACGAATCTCTTTTGACGAAAATAAACATAAGCTAATACGTATGAAATATCTAATTTAAAATAATGGTTTCACGAACTTGACTCATATTAAACAACCATGAATTTTCCTGCCTTTGTCTATAAGAGTTTGAGTGGTTGCGTGGGTTCTAAAAGTTACAATTATCTTGTGTCATTAATGCATTCAAACCGTATCGCTATCAGTGTGAAAAGTCCTTAAAACTGTTGTATCCATGTTTGGGGATTTATGTTCGTACTGATCACTTGATATTTTCTGAAATAAATTCTACTCATGTCGGGTAAAAAGAATATTGATATGAATTTATTACAAAAAGACAAGTTCACTAAATGTGGTTAGCGTGCCTCAGTACAGTTCAAAAGAAGCCTCGGATCAAGATTAGATACAACGAGGTTTTTTCCCGTCAGCAGTGAGGCAGTTAGTCATGTTTAGCTAGATACGAGCCTCTCTGCAACTGGTCAAGAACCGTGTCTTTGTAAGAAGCTTCATGCCAGTAAAATTTGTGGGAAAACAATAGTCGGCACGTTGTATTGTGAAGTCGGTCTCATGGGCATTTGTTCCTCATGTTGTCATAGTTTCCGAGGCAATGTTATCTTTGTTTATCTCTCGTCTCGTTCTATGATACCCATAGTTATTGTGGCAGCAATCGGTTAGGTGTTTACTCCAATCTCAACAGACTCATTGCTTCCATTACAAAAAGCTATTCGGCAATCATAGTTGATGTTATGATCTGAATGTGATATTTCAGACTAGTGTCTCATTATTGTTGAATGGTTTGAAAATGCTGAATTAGTCTGTGATTTGTCCGACGTGATGAAAATTGCTTGAGTTCTGCCACTTCGATTGACGGTAGGCGTGTTTTCTGGGTTCCAACAACTCAGCAAGGAAGAAAGAAAAGATCTAGATCGTACGTTGTCTTTGCCATAGATCTATTCGTAGTATACGACCAGTTTCTAACTAGGTGCTTGAATTCAAACGAATCTGTCGGTGTCTGCTTGGCAGTCCTCCGTAGGTTGTCAACCTTATATGGAGGACTGTCTGGCCGTGGATGTGCATGTGCATTTGTAGCAAGGTATCCTGAGCACGACAGAAAGCTGTTCACGCTTCCTCTCGAATATATGCACTGGATATCAACAGGCTATTAGACTTGGCTAGAACCAGACTGATACTGGCGGCGGAAGTGATTGTGGCAGTTGCAAATCCTGAGCAAAAGGGTACAGACTTGACTTTTGCCAATAATATGTAGAGTGAGATCGGCTGCCAAAGATGTGGCGGTGCTAATCACTTGGCTAGATATTGTTTGAGTCGAGGAACCAGACAAAGTAGGAGCCAGCGAGGAGATAAAGCCATACGACGCTATCGATGTGACAAACTGGGCCATATATCACGGAAATGTTCGAGAAACAAATAAGGGGAACAGTCATCTGCATCAGCCTCTGTCCTCGCCGAGATATAAATGCGGTGCTGCCGGTAGTTAATGTATTGGTCGACAAGAGATGGTGTTCAGATGTTATTTACTCTGGCTGCTCTCGGTCGATCATTAGTGCAGAGTGATCCCTGCTGTAGACTGGAAAGCACGTAGATGTGAAGACGAATGGTGTCCAGATGCGGGTGTACTGTGGTGTGTCGGGATTGGCAGACAGTGACAACTCAGCCAAGGTTGAAGTCTTTGTGGTGCGTGATAAACTTCTAGGCTATTCCGACAGATGCGATAACAGCATATGTGGCATCTATATCACGCAGAGTGGGTTCATACGGTTCTGCACCAAAGAATCACCATCTGCAAAAATTCATATTGACCAACCTGCCTTTTTTTGTGGAATTTAACCACCAAAAAAAGGACCTGAAGTGCAATATGGAAGTGGGCAGCAGGTATGCCGCCGGCTCACTTACACAACGGCTTCGGAGTACATTTTCAAAGGAAGTTATGGATGCCTATAAACAAGAACTCCAGAAATTTATCACCCGAATAGAAACTTGATCCTTCCAAAGGCTTAGTGCCATTAATGGCTTTCGTGCAGCAAAACAAAGAATAGTACGGCCAGTTATGGATCCGAGATCAACGCACAAGTTGATACGTTCCCTGCGAACATTTGTTCTGCCAAACTGCGAGTGGTGCCAAGATTAAATTGAAACCAGTTTTATTTCCAATTTTACTTGCTGGAGAGTTTGTGCTAGAACGGAAGAGAGCTCAGCTGCCAATCTCTGATCGTCAAGAATTTTAGACGTGCGCCATTATATTTTCGTATCATCGGTATAGATATTTACAAATGATCTGAGTATATTGTTAGGCCTCACTATGTATGTGTGTAATTATAGTTAGAATGACAGGATTGGTTCGAGCTGAACGTAAACCATTCTGCATGTCGCACAGGAAGTTGTTCCTATGTAGGTGCTCGACGACCTTGTTGTTGATTAAAGACTCGAAAAGTGTACTGGGGAGACTGGTGCATCTATACTAGGAGGGTGATGGCTCGCTCGCGTTCTTGTAGATCGGACATACGCTTGTCGCTTCCGCAGGCTTGGGAAGGATTTATCTTTCAAGTAGCGAAAGTGGTGGCAGTATATATGCCTAACTGTGTATAAAGTTTCATTGAAATATATTAATTTATTTAAAAAACGCTGTTGTTATTATCCATTTTTTTCTGCGCCGTACTGTATATATGAATACATAAATAAATCAAAACTTATCTTTGCCGATGCGTTTCGTCCTCTGATGAAGTCAAACGTAAGGTTATTATTTTTCAACAAGTATTTATAGTGTTTTACTAAGCGAAATTTAGCCGAAAGTATAAAGCCGAAAGTATAGAGTACACATTATGGGTCGAACTTACTATCCAATCGTAACTGAGCTAATCAGACAAGCCTGCTAACCATTACACCACGACGAAGTGTTAGCATGGTGATTTTCTAAGCGTAGCTTAGATCTGGGACAAAGCCAAATGTATGTGGTACCCAGTAATGATCGAACTGTTTGATTCAGTTGGAATTGATCTAGCAGAAAAATCTTGGTAATCATTACACCACGTCAATAAAGAAAATAATATATATGTTATTGATCAATGCATTTCTATGTATCTATATATCTGTCAATCTATCTATATCTACACACACACACACACATATATATATGTGTGTGTGTGTGTGTGGATATATTTGTCCGATATTATTTCCCATTTAAAATAAACAATATTTTTAGTGGAAACACGCGTTTCAGTAAACCTTGTTTTAACTGGGAAATGCATGTCTGCTGCTTCAGGTAAACGAAAACTTAAATAACGCAAATTGTCTTTAGAGATGTATTCTCAAACATGTGTATACACTAAACATGAATTTTATCATAATTAGAGGGGCACACACAAACCAAAGAATTATCTATCTCTCTCTCTCTCTCTCTCTCTCTCTGTGTGTGTGTATATATATATATATATATATATATATATATATATAGATAGATAGATAGATAGATAGATAGATAGATAGATAGATAGATAGATAACTTACGGATAACTCACGGAACTTAAGAATCTTCACTACACAACTACACATCTTCAATACACAACTGAGGCGAGAATATTCTAAATATTGCGTTAAAGCAATGACAAACCTTTGGAACTTATACTAGTCTTCTTAATTACTTCCCCTAATAGATATTATTCAGCATTAATATAACCACAGAAAGCAGCATGTTGGTAAAAATTATAGACCGACAACATATTCGCAGAAAGCATATAGAAAGAGATATGAAACAAATGCTTTTTATATAGAATATCGTTTTCGGTTTTTTATTAAAATATAATAAAAAAATTGTGATACTCAATACGAAAAAAATAAAAAGGTGCATGTCTAACAAAGAGCGATAAACAATGTTAGTTTCGATCATTTCATTTATAATGTACGTTCCCGCACAAATGAAAGGAGCCCAATATTGCTATTATTCAGTCTGGACGTAGATCTATCCCATTCATAAATTAAAGATTGAAATGCCAAAGTCAAATCAAATTTATTCACCCGCCACGTGAAAAAGTTTCTTCTACTCATGTCTTATCTTTATCAATGAAATACTGAGATATCTTTCAAAGATATTCCTGCACATATACAGAGGTTTGAAAAAGAAGTTTTGGATTTAGCAAAACTCACTAAAGAGCAATAAAAAGGGAAAATATATCAATTTACTGTGAAATGCTTAAATATTTATTGTTACGAGGATTAAGTAATAGAAATAATTATTTTCCTTTTTTGAAACCGCTTCCAATGAATATATTCAGACGAATTATATAACAGGAAAAAATTAATCATATTCTACTGATATCCAACTGCTATTTAGCTAACATTTAAAAATTTCCAAATACCAAAACTTACCGTTTCTCTTCGAATGTCTGCAAAAAATATGCCAGATAATTCTCATATAAATATTCATGCAATTTGACTGAAAATGTTCCCTTGCTCAAAAGTTCTTTCAAATTTTAGCACTAAAACTGGCCGCATTCTTGTGTAAAATGACTAAATAAAAAAAGCAAAAGATACCCAGGAAATTCCCAGTTATACATACTGCCTAAAGATTTACCCAAAAACCAAATGAAATCTAAATAGAGACTGTCGTTGATAGTAACCTGGTATTTGTTTATGTATCTATATTAGGTGGATATGATTAAACTTTAGCAGGAAAGAGCATATAAAGAGAATGAAAAAGGTGACAGAAAGACGCAATTAAAGGTGAATAGTTATAATTTCAGACGTCAACAGACGTAAAGATAAGAAAAACAAAACCCAGGGATGAGATAATCGTTTTAATCAGGATAGGACGTTTTATGATAAATGCAAAACTATTTAGCATATTGAGATAATAAAAAAGAAGTAATTATTCAAAACAATACTTACAGACAGCATTTATATATGTATATATATATATATATATATATATATATATATATATATATATATATATATAGATAGATATATGTTTTATACATATGTATATATTTCATGTTTCTATATACATACATATATATATATATATATATATTATATATGTGCGTGTGTGTATATATATATGTGTGTTTGTGTGTGTAATATATAATTTTAGAGACAGTCTGTCGATTAATGAAAATCGATATCGAACCGTATATAATTGCAAAGCGGAAAGCAGATTTATTTCCCTCGGGAAGTATGTGGAAAGATAAAGTTGTTTTCTATTAAAATATTTTACTTTTGAGTGTGTATATGTCAAAATGAAAATATACACGTGTCCTCAGCTTTGTGTGTATTTATAATATCCACGTGTATATGTCAGGGAGGGAGAGAGAGAGAGAGAGAGAGAGAGAGAGAGAGAGCATGCAGGTGGCGGTTTAATGTATGCACTTGAGAGAGGTGAAGTTAAAAGATAGGAGAATAAAACAAGAGGCATAAAGAGTATTTATTTTACGCGTGTAACGCCATTAGTTAAGCATTTCTTTTTTTATCGTTCGTCCGATCTTGATTACACATTTCTCCTTTGGCGTTGGGTTCTAAATGAAAGAGGGAGAGAAAGAGATAGATAGATGTGGGGTATTTTTTCCTTTTTTATAAAATATGAATTAGACATAAAAGAATAGAAACAAGAAATTGAGAACATACTTTGGAAAAATGATGAAATGCATAACATTAAAGAAAGAGTAAGGCTTTTTCAAAAAAATATTGAAGGCAAAATACTTGTCAGAAAGCAAAATGGCAGAAATTTGGAGAAATAGGGAACGTTACATAAGGCAGGAATAATGTAAATACCAGGAAGAATGTGATAAATAGAAAATATATATTTATTAAAAATTGAAAGAACGACAGAAAAAGGTTTCACCCGATTTGTTAGTAATTAAGACAAGATAAATTTCCTTCTCCACGTAATAAACACAAAGTAAAAATACAAAGATATGTAGCATTAATCTTGGCGGAGTTTCTTGGTCGGGTTGAAAAGTTGTGAGTTGGTGCTTTTAACTCGATGAAAAGACGAACGTAAGTATTAAAACGAAAGTACACAGAGAAGAAAAGAAAGTAAGTAGAAAATAAGGTACATTTGCACGAAGCAAAGAGTTATGAAGAAAGAAGTGTATATTTTTTTGTCTTTTTACAGATAGCCGCTAGACGGTTGTGTGGCAAAATAATGTATGACATAAAAATGTATTCGAAGCAGATGTATGTCATCAAATTCATTCTTGCGAATAGAGCTGTGCATATTAACATACATGAATGCTTCTCTGAGCTTTTACGGAGACCAAATAATGGCTGTGGGCATAGATGAAAGATAATGTGCTACAGTAATGCCAGAGACAATATCTGTGTTGCCTTTGTTATAGCCTTTTACCATAATGTCATTCATATCGGTTTTGATCGCTGGCAGAAGTGGCGAGAATTGTAGAAAATACGTTTTGTAACGGAAACTATCGCTATTCTATCCTTATTCAGGCTGAAAACTGTCGCTATTCTGTCCTTAATCCAGCTGAAAACTCTTCATATTTAGGCTGAAAACCGTGCCTTTACTATGTCTTTATTCATTCTGAAAACTGACCATATTCTCTCTCTATTTTGCTTTTATAATATTGCCATCTACGTTAGAGAAAAAGAAACTAAATGTCAAATGAATAACAAACATAACATCGTTTATTCAATAAATAACGTCAATAATGAGTTGGTGTGTAGCTCATGGGTTTTCTCTGAAAATGAATCCTATATTATCACGATGATGTAAGAGACGCTCTCTTTCTTCCTTGTCAGATGATATCTGTCTGTCATCTGGATTATCCCACGTGCACACGTCATCGGCGCAGCTGTATTGACGTCATGTCCACAGCAGTCAGTAATATTTCCTGAAGACGCAAATATTCAGTGGCCGTTTGAAGGCTGTCTCTCAGGTGAAAACGCTAATGCACCTGGCTTCTCTCATTGAGAAAATGCGGAGTGAGTCAAATACTACACTTTCTTTAACTTTCAACAGAAATAAAGTGGAAGTATTGTTATAGGAATGTCTGCCGTTCTCTAGCTTATCTAGCAAATTCTAACTATTCAAGGGAATTCTGTTCCTTCTTGAGACTATGGATTTGTGACTGTTTTGGAAACATACACGTAGAAGTCAGCTAGTTAATCTCCAACGTCGTGTTCCTTACATTTGTGATATGGATGAGTTCAGGAGCAAACGAAGTGAGACATTGTAAAAAATGAATGAACAAAATCTACTTGATAGGTAACATACTTAGTCATTTCAACGTTCCCTACAAGTAACAAGCCAGGGTTTCAAAAGCTGATTTTAATGTCTGATACGCCCCCACATATGGAAGTACTGGTTTAACATAATTATACTACTTCCATTTCTGTGGGTTCGCATTCATACCACGTTAAAGCCAAGTTCTCGTACGACCACCAAATTTAAGGAATGTTAAGCCTGGTCAGTACCTTGGTGTGTGACCGTTTGGGAATATCGGGTATTGTAAGCATAGATGTGCGAGTGGTGTAATGGATAACTGCTCAGAATTAGAAATCGGAGAGCTGAGTTCCAATTCCCGTTAGGTTCGTTATATTCACTTACAAGCAAATACTATTGGGAAAGGTATGAAACCAACTTTCCTCTCCCCATGTATGCTTTAATTAGTATATTTGTATCGGGAAAACATTATCTCCAAAATATTCTTACAATCTAAAAATATTTTCTGGCTTTAAATAACTTGAAAAAAGCTGATAAACCATAAAGACATTTTCCAAATCCTCAATTAATTCATTTCTGTGTAGCTATTTACATTATTAAGCAAACATTACTATCAGCAGCAGCTACAAAAATGAGTAGAAAAGAAAACAGAAAAATTATGCAGTTGGATATAGCATAGAAAAATGACTGAAATCCAAACATCATATAGCATGCCTTTTTTTATATATAAAATGGAGGCACATATGAAATTCATGTGGCATTTTATATCAGACAAATCTATATTTAAATGCATACTGCATTTTATAACAGACAAATGCACATATAAAATGTATTTCAATTCCAGATCAAATTTTCTGTTTCAGCAAGTTTTAGGGAATAAAACTTCTTGTGTTAAGAAGGATAGGTAAATATATAGAGCAATTACTGCCCATTTCTTCGAGGGGCACGGCATACTATGAATATTTGTCTCAGTTTCGGTTTTGTTACATACAAAGCTTATTTTAATTTTGGTATAGTGATATAAATATAAAGATCAAAGGGTTCTACTCACTAATCAATCGTAAACTTCATCCACACTAGCTCGTTAACCAGTTTTAGTGTTTTTATGCCCCTTTATGAAATTGACAGAAAGCCTTCTTCTTGAGGAAGCGTCTTCGAAGTATCATCACTCGACTACGCAAAAGATACAGAATCAGGGGCACAAACTAACGTCTGTAGAATATAAACATTGAAGACCTAGGTATTCTGACATTCTGCGCACATCTTGTCTGTAAAAGCTCATCCGTTTATATTCCGTAGCAATTGAGCACTTGACTAAATTTATTGAATATGTTGGATAAATTGTTGTCATAAAGCAACATTAAAAATGAATGCAACAGTTCGAATATATTTATTATATACTCAACGTTGATTAAATATTTGTAATTGCCTTGTAGCTTTTAAAGGAAAACATTTTAAAACTAATTATGTTTCTTAGAAAGAGTTTTTCAACTACCGAACGTGCCCTTGTATAGTGAGATCTTTCATGATATATTTTACGCAAAAAAAGAAGAGTCGCACTATACATAGGGAATTAAAAATATGCATTTTCGTTGGCTGGTTACACAAGTTATTTTTTGCCGAGGCGTTAAAATCCTTGCAACTAAATGACCGTAACTTACCTGGTAGGCCGACAGTCTCATGGGACGTTTGGCTAACCTTAACGGTACAAACATGACCGAAAACATAAGTGCGTTATCTAAATCTTCGTATAAAATATTTTACGATAAGTGTTATTTTTTCTCGCTATTTTCGTCTAGCTTTGTACAAAAAAAATCGAGACCATTTATTTACTATAAATGATGTCCAGTGTGATGCCCATTATAGCAATATTGGACTACGGTAGGCCTACTGGAATTGCTCACAAGCTCTAGTCGCATTATAC
The DNA here is from genome assembly GCA_963932145.1 of Acanthosepion lycidas. Taxonomy (NCBI): domain Eukaryota; kingdom Metazoa; phylum Mollusca; class Cephalopoda; order Sepiida; family Sepiidae; genus Acanthosepion; species Acanthosepion lycidas. Next base: position 121,729,901 of record OZ010574.1, on the reverse strand, counting down.
CAGAGCGATATGAAAAAAATAATTTTTTCACAAGAGAAATTACAGGGTCGCACAAGTAAGCATATACACGAGTATATACGGTAGATTTCTATTTAATCTTGATGTTAATCTATGAAAAATTATTCCAAATATATCTATCCGTCTGAAAATACACTCTGTCTACTATTTAATACGTACACACAATTTACTTCTATATCAGCCAGTTAATAACATCAGCTTATTAAAAAAAAAAAACGAAAAACAACTCAATACAAATTAAATTCCAGATGAAAAAATGCAATGAAATAGTGTAAATTCATAAAAATATATTGATTAGAAAATTGAAGATTTTAATTTAGAGTGAAAGATGAAAGCCTAAATTGATCGAAAGACACACGCGCGCGCGTGCGCGCGTACACACACACACACACACACACACACACACATATATATATATATATATATATATATATATATATATATATATATATATATATATTCACATGAGCACATTATATATATATAAATATGAGTGCGCCCATGTGAATTTGCAAAGCTGATGTTTGATTTTCTTTTTTAGAAATGTTTAATTTTGGAGACTTTCGGTGAGTCGAAAGAATTTTTTTTCATCAAATGATTAAAGTCAATGTGTCTATGTAGCAAGTGTTCTTTTCCCATAAACGATATGATTTCTACTCAAAATGATGCCAAAAACAACAACAATAACACTTAAAGAGTCAAAATTTTATGAACGTTAATAAATCATTAATGGCAATAGTAAGTGAAAGTTCTGGGTGCTAAAAAGTTCTTGACCCAATCAAGAAGTGATACCCCACCAAAATTTCTGGTGCTCTGTCATTTTTTTTTTTTTTTTTTTTTTGTATTTTACGAAAAATTGTTTGAAGTAAGAAACTTTTAGCTACCTTCTCCTACAAACACCTCGCCCCACACGCACATACACACATATCTATGTTTGTATCTATTTTTCACTTTAAACATTATCTATAGTGAATACTCATATTTGAGTAGACGCTCCGTTTATTTATTAAACAGTATATTTATTTATTTTTGTCTCAGCGTTTGGTAAGAAAAAAGAAACAGTAATTTGACTTTGCTAACCAGTTGCTTCATCTGTGGTTAAATGTTATAGCACGTCATGCCATATGACGGTTCCATGTAGGCTACAGGTTCGATCCCTTATGAAAACATATTTTCTATGAAATTTCTCGTACATTCAGGCGAGTAAATGTCGTTAACACTGTTTATTATAAACATAGCATTTATTTAAATATTTGTATGTATGATATATATATATATATATATATATATATATATATATATATATATATATAAATGTACTCAATCTTTAAATGACAATAAATACACTGTTTATTGACTTGCATACAAGATTAATGGTTAAAATTTAAAACGCCCTTTGCAAGATTAGCTTTCTTGTTTATTCTTTCTTTATAGAGAAAAAATCCGACAGATTTAACAAATTTGTTTGAGAATTCTATGTATAAGGTGAATATACAGGTAGCGTCGAAATTATCAGCGCAATAAATGGAATCAGCGGATCAAATTCAAATTCAAGCTTGGCCTGTTGCGTTCAATTTCGTACAAATGTCTTTTCGAAGACTGAATCCATCTCTTTTCGTTACCTCCAACTATGGGTTAAAGTATTGGCCTTTCTAGTCGTGAGTGGCAACAAGTCTCCTAGAAGGAAATAGCTGAATTTCAAACTGAAGAGAAGGCAACAGGAAACCAATACACTATCTTTTCAAGGGGACATCGAAATTTACAGATAATTATAAATTAGAATCTGTGGCATTATATTAATATACTTCTTACTATAAAACACATTGTATTTTCATAAAGTCTTTTTTAGCTGCAAGGATATCTTATGGATCGTTAGAACTAATGCTCTCTCGTTCATAAATGGTTTTATGGAAATTTTGTTTATAACAGTATTTATATTATTTCAACTGTCCCTATACATGTTTGTCACGCTTTCTCTTTGAAACACACATTCTTTATTTGTTCGTCTGTGTATTTAACAAGTCAATAATTGTATTATTTAATGTCAGATATAAGTCTTTTTTTCATTGTTGGGCGAAGGGATTCCTAGACTGAAATCAACGACCAGGCAGAGAGTTACCCCAATTGAATCAACGTAAATGTGTCCGAGGACAGGGTGAATATTCAATTTGGCTGGAATCTGATCTGGAGAAGGATGGGTTACGCTAGGTTAAGCTCCGCTAAAAAACGCTGCTCATTGGCTATCAACCAAGAGATATGAAGAGAAGAGACCAAGTCGTCAGTAGCGCTATAATGCTACAAACACGCCCAGTGATGATGATGATGTTGTTGATGATGAAGATGATGATGAGGAGGAGGTTGTCTTTTTGAAAAAGCATCAAAACAAATTAACAGTAATTTAGGTACGGTTGGCTCTTGAATCAAAATTAAAACATTGAAATGATTTATAAACGATTCTAAGTATCTAGATAGTGTAGTATATAGGAGCCATACAGTAGGTGGCTCCTATATATATTTTAGGGGGTTTCATACTCCTTTTTAGCGCATACAGTTGACGTATGCTAATCCATAACGACAGGTCGATGTCTGTCTTTCTGTTTGCGGGGGCGTTGGAAATAACCCGAGATGCTTATGACGATTTTAATTCATGATTTGATTATATTATACATTTGTGGAAAATGGAAAATATGCAAATATTTCATGAAAATTATTTAATTCCTTCACATAACGCTGTTTCATAGTATTGTAGAACAAATGGCAAACTTGGCCAGTCTATCAAAAAGAAACCCCTTTTATTTTAACTACCTTTACTCTTTGGCGATGTTAATTGTTTTAAAATGCGATTATTAGAATTGTAATAAAACATATGAAAGGGAATTTATAAATTTTCTTTGTTCTTAAAAACTAACAACCAAAATAATAAATGCTATTTATTTATACATTGTTTCTTTATACTATTTATTAATTAGAATGTTTGTTAAAATATTTGGCAAAAATTTGAATAATTACCAATCGATTCGAAATTAATAAGATGGTAAGTAACAAGGATTTGTTTATAGTTGCTCCACATATTTTAATAATTTAGCAAATGTTTATAAATTTACTAATAAATTTGTTTTCATATTTATTTCCTTATAAATATTGCGTTGCATTAGTTTTAATTGTATTAATTTATAGAATGTTATAAATATAAAATTATTCTTGTAAATAAACGCTATAATGAATAAAGAGTTTAATATTTTAATATTAAATTCACAAGAACAAAAAAATGTATACAGTAATAGCGGTGTGAAGAAAACTGCGGTCTTTTTGACACACCGTTTTTTGCAGACTCGTAGGTTAAACATTGCCAGTGAAACAAAGCTTTCGTCGTAGTACCATACTTAATCATTTAAATTTGTTTTAGTCAAATGCAAATAAAACGTTACATTCAAAAATCAGTCGAATTAGTTTCCCACGTTGAATGATACAAATGATACGAAGAATTAATTTACTGATATAGAAGTATTTGGGATCATCGTGTCAATGCAAATGACTCTTTCTATAACTCCTTCGCCGTATAGTTTTGAATTCGGATTTTTGCTTTTCCGAGACTACATAACCCAGTATGTCTTACTATTTACCCACAGACTGGGGAGAGAAGAGTTGCAATAAACTCGAATAGAATTCGAATTCGGCTCTCCGATTCCTCAATGCAAGCTGCAATCCATTTTACACCACCTTTTTTTATTATGTTTTGGTTTTATTTTTACTTTTTAAATATTAAAGATTTTAGTTCTTTTCTATTAGACGATTTTAAAAATATTAATTTTACAATTCCACTTTATTGTTATAAGTTTTTCTTTTAAAATTTTGCCCAGTAGAATTGTTCAATATTTTACTATATGCTTCTTCTTTTCGGAAAAACGTAAGAAAATTATGAAAAATTATTAGCTGATATATTTACTGAGCTTAATTCTTATCCTTTATTGAATTACTTTATTGATTGTCCTGGACCCATTTTTTTATAGGAATATCATAGCTTCGAGAAGCCACATTTTACAATTTCTGGCTAAATATCCTTATGTTTATTTATTCGTTAATTTCTATCTGTTATCTCTGTCATAGATATGAGAAGTATTATTGCCAGTTTTCCGATTTGGTCTTTTTGAACAATCCTCTTACGCGAGATTTGAGGTAAAGAAAAGTCTTTTTAAAAAGGCTATTGAACATACTAGATACAGATATAAAGGCTAAAAGAAAAGAAAAATAGAAAAGAATAAAATGATTGAAAGTCAATCAACAGCAAAAAGAAGAGAAAATGGATGAGAAGAAACGCAACAGATTTGCAGAAAAAGAGAAACAAGAGTGAAGAAAATAAGGAAGCAAGAAAGAAAAAAAATAAGGAAGAAAGAAAGTAAGAATAAAAAAAAATCCAAAGAGAAAGTAATAAAAAACTGACGTGAAATGAAGTAGTGAGAAAGAAGAAAATGAAAAAAAGAGACTGAAAGAAGTAATGTCAAAAGTGTCCAAAAATTGTTATTTATCTGCCTTTCAACGGTGGCAAATACGGCAAAATCATTTGAATTTTTATCTATGTACACAGATACTTGTTCAAAAGAACACGCTTTCTAGCCATTACACCACGTCGAAGTGGCCTGTGGGTTTTTTAAGGGTACCTAGATGTAGCATAAGATTGTAAGAATGGGGCACCCGGTCAGGATCGTACTCATTATTCAATTGTAATTGATTTAGCTATATAAGCTTGCTAATGATTACATATCGTCGATGTGTTCAAATGATTTTATAAACGTATGTTAGATGTGGCACGGGTTCGAATATATGTGGCATCCAGTGAGAATCAAACACGCTATTCAGTCGTAACTGATCTTGCGAGACAAGCTTGCTAACCATTACACCACGGGAAATGTCCAAATTTTGAATCTGCTTCATTCCTATATCTGAAGAGAAGAAAAATTCTAAACTCATCTCCCGGAGATTGATCAAGTGTCGTGTTTTGTTTACAACCTTATGAGTTAAAAACGTATATTTATGGGTCGATGTAAAAATGTTATCCATTCCCTGTGGCCTAAGCGACAAAATCCTCCGTTTACGTACGACATTTTTCATTTTAATACAAATGAGAGTTGCTGACCCTGAATTTGTGTCATCACAAACAACCTCTGTGTTTACCTACATTTATTCCCTTTTGCCTCAAAATAAGTAGGAAAAATAATATTTCAAATACCGAACAGATGTAGATCTTTGCGAAAATATCCATATTCAGTTTTGGATTGAAAGAAACCTAAAAAATGATAACAAAATATGTTAAGAGAAAGGCAAGTTACTGAAAACGTGATTGAAATGTAATTGAAAAAAAAAAACTGTAAGAAATGAGTTTGTCTAATGTAGCCGGTATAAACTATGAAGTTACATAGATATATAAATAATGAAAAAAAAAACTATAAGAAAAAAAAACTATAAGAAATCAGTTTGTCTAGTGTAGCAGGTATAAACTATGAAGTTACATAGATATATAAATAATGAAAAAAAAAACTATAAGAAAAAAAAACTATAAGAAATCAGTTTGTCTAGTGTAGCAGGTATAAACTATGAAGTTACATAGATATATAAATAATGAAGAATAACGGAAAGAGAAAAGTAAAAAAATACTAGGAGTGAAAATTAAAAACGCCAAGAATGAAAAAAAAAAAACACTACAGGATTTTAAAAAGATAGAATGATGGTTGCATAACTCAGATGGTTTCTTCCTCCGATATGATGTATTTATAATAGGCCTGATGCTTTTAAAAAAGACGGACCAGCTGGCATATTCTTACAAGAACTGTGAAATTGATTGCGAGTTAAGATTCTAACCAGAGATAACTCCACTGAAGATGATAGTGCAGTGTAAAAAGATGGAAAAATCTAAACATTTAAAAATGCACTGAAATGGAATTAAAGTTTTCCTGAAAAATAAAAAAACGTTTATTTTTTTCCCCTTGGAAAGTTATGTATTTCTCTACAGAACTGCTTCTGTCAACTTCATGGGCCTAAAATTTGGATGACCTCGCCTAGTAACGCGCACGATGGTCCACTTATACCATAGGTAGTTATGTATGAACGTATATATTATATGATATATCTGGCCTGAAACCCATACTGCTCGTCGTGGAAGTTTTTGTTCCTTTCAAGGAGTTCGACGAGATTCTTATTGATTATAGCTTCAAAAACCTTTCTGATGATAATGAGGAGACTCATAGGGTCTGTACTGGGAGGTAGAAGATTGCAGGCCCACGTTCTTGAAAACTGGGGCTACGCTTAACACTTTCCACGGGCTTGGAAAAGATTTCTTCGTCAGGAAGCGGTTGAATAATTTTGCTAGGATTGAAGATAATTCCCGGTTGATGTTCTTAAGGATATCCACAGGAATTTTGTAAGGACTAGTGCATTTTTTAACATCAAAGCCTTTGATAGCACTAAAGATTTCTCGCGCTGTGATGGTAATATTATTGAGATTGTGCTCAGTAAGAATTGGGAATTTGAGAAGGAGATGGTCATTGTCATCTAACGATGAGTTAGCGGCAAAGATGGAAACGAATAGGTTCGCCTTATCTGTCGAGGAAGATATGACGTAAGGGCCATTTAAAATTGTGGGCACAACTGTTTACCATTCTTCATGATTTGGTTGGTGATACTTCATAATTCACGGGATCCAATTTCAGTTTCTTTACAACCTTCGTCTGGACTGATCGAGCGTAGCTGCATTTGGAGTTTTCTATAACCTTTTTGCAGTAATTAAGGGCAGTTCTGAATGCAGTGAGACATGAACTACGTTCTTTGCGGTAGAAGCTGTTTCGGTGAGTTATGATTGAAACGCATTTGGAGGTTAACCAGGGTTGATCGGCTTTTGCTAGAATTCTTCTTTGGGTATAAAACTATCCATTCCTGAAAGCATCTAATCAATGACAAGGTTGGCAGTTTTAGAAGTTAGTTTGCTTGAAGAAGTTGAGTGCGGTGGTTCAATCATATAGAACAGAAATCTATGCCAACCTGCCTTCACATAGCGAAAAATCGTTCTATGGAACGTTACATCGGGATATGCCATAGATTTGGCATCATTCTGGACACTGATTAGGGAATGGTCTGACGTGTCAAGTGGAGGTAAAAGAAGTTGACGAGTTTCACCTGATGTCCCGTCATGTCCAGGACCATGGTAGGTTCTCCAATGATCTGGATTAGTTCATAGATAATGAAGAAGTCACTGAAATATCTGCCTTTAAAATCGATTTTGTAGGAGTGTACTAGCCATTCTTTATGGTGGATTTTGAAGTCACCACAGATATGAAAGCTGACCGAGGGTAACTGAGTGTGTTTTCTAAATTTATTTGTTTTGTTTATCTGTAATTAAAATCACTTCAGTTATGTTTGATATTGTTATCATTACTGTAATTTCTATTTATTATTTGTAATAAGGACCCTTTCATTAGAATAACTAATTTGGAATTGGGTGGATTTTCCTGCCTAAAATAACGGTACATATCGGTAAATTTCCTTTATAACCCAATGCACAAAGTTCCAAAGTTCAAGGGAAAAATTCTTGGCCGTGTCAGTCGGTTTAGGCTTACTACTCCCCAGTCATTAATTCTTTCTTCCTTTTCTTTACTATACCCTCTCTATGTCATATTTTAAAAAGAACACGCCCATCCGTCACTTTTCTCATTCCTCTTCTTCTCTTATATATTCTCTCTATTGCTTTCTCTTCCCCCCTGCCAATCTAATATATCAGTCCATTGTATCGTTTCTATATACTAAGAGATTTCAGTCTGAAGAGTTGAATATTTCTGTATTCACGAAATAAATTATAACCGAAATGAATAGTTAAGGTCTTCTTCTTTATTATTATTATTATTATTATTATTATTATTATTATTATTATTATTATTATTATCTGTAGTCTACACTGAGCTCTCCTTGGATTACTATTCTCCTTGGAATTATCCCTACCAATTAGAAATTGGTAATATATATATATATATATATATATATGTGTGTGTGTGTGTGTGTGTATGTGCGTGTGTCTGTGAGAGAGAGAGAGTACTTTTCCTTTAAGGCAAATGTAATGATTTTATTTTGCAACATGTATTTGAAAAGTTGGTTTTCATTATATTTAAAATATTTTGCAGGCTCGCTATAAAACTATAGAGGAAGAAAAGGGATGGAATTTAATTTCTAATAAACGAATATGAGTAAATATTTCTTTAGTTATTGCTGACTTTTACACATAGAAATATAGTTTTAAAGTGTGGTATATTTATGGGATAATCTGTTCAATATCAGAGATCGAGCGAATGTAAATATGAAAGTGAACATTGAAGTCGACACTCAGAGGCAACACGCTATTTCATGCTAGACGCAATCGTCAGGTTTGACGATTACGTCGAACATGAAACAGCCTGTCACCTCTGAGTGTTGACTTCAATGTTCACACACTCACACACACACACACACACACACATATATATATATATATATATATATTAACGCGCTTTTAAAGAATAGCTTTCATTTTGTCTTTAATTTTATGTTTGTTTTACTGATATTTTATACAAATATATTTACAAAACATATATTTAGTAACTTATGTATTTTATATAGACAAGCAATATGTAAAACAGTAGTATTTTATTATTATTTTTTCTTTTTTGAGATAATTGTATTCTCACTGCAAATATTCCACAGACACCCCAATGAAATGCTCTTTCTAACACTTTCAAAACAAAAAGTCTCTGAGGAAGAACATTTATTATGAGGCCGTACTTTCTATCGATTGTTGGCAAATTTATTCTTGATAACATTTGTGAAATAGTATCTTGTGAGCGTTAGAATTTTAGAAGAGGTTAAAGAGATTCGATAATAGAGAGAAGTGAGAATTAAAGAAATTCTGGTGAGAAAAATTTATTCAATATGAAAGAGAGTGAGTGGCGAAAGAGAAAACAGTGAGATCAATTCATTCGGTCAATCTATTTTTTTTTATTCTGTAGAGTGGAATTTGGGAATTGTTTTAACGGTTCAAAAAACGAAAACGGCTGAGACATTGTATTTTCACTTCAAATTTAAAAACATTTGAGAAATACATTCACCCGTTTTTCTGTTGGGTTAGATTAACATTCAATCGGTCCCCTCATCATCATGTAACTTTGGACTAAGTGACTCAATGCCAAATCAACTAATAAAAAGAAAACGCGCGAAGAGTATCAACAAGTCATACATATTCACCCCATCGAAAATCGAATCCGGCATACAAAATATGGAGAAGTATGGTAGGAAGTGGAATAAGACCCCCATCTCAACTCAAATATGCTTGCCAATATCGACAGGAATATCGTACGAAGCGACATCATAAGACTCTCAAATGCAGAAATAAAAAAGATAAAACTAGATATGACAGAATACAGTAACCGATCATTGAAACGATAAAGTGGTGAGAGTAGAAATAAAAATATTGACAGAATGAGGTAAAAACTAAAATAAGATATCAGATACAAAATAACATTTTCCCAGAAAATAAAACCGTAGAATCTACCTGTGAGATAACCAAACAGTTATCCAGAAGATGTCACTGAAGATGAGTTCAGCTATATTAGGGTAGAATTCCTTGAAAACCAGAGAAGTGAAATCACCGAAGCGAAAAACCACATCATCCATGTAGTCAGCAGAGTAAGTGTCACACAAAAGTCAAAAACCAGCTTCCAAAAATTCATATGATAATGTCCAATAAGCTCATTATGCAAATATACAACGCTGCTCTGGAAACACTATTAACGGACCCGCCACTGGGAAACATCACAGAAGTTAATAATGTCATAAACGCAACAGCTTTAGCAGCTACTGGTAATATTGGGTTCTAGACAATGAAAAGATCAAGCAACAGACAAATGCAGGAAGATGAAGCGGTAAATTAAATTAAATCACTAAATGAAATTCCATCAATCAAATTAATACTAAAAATGAGACTACAGTTAAAGGCACAGAGAACAAAACCATACGAAATAGGTTGTAGTTTATAAATTACGTTTTTGCCAAAATAAAATATTCCAAACTGATCTTAAGAAATTTCACAGGAAAATTGGAAAAGCAGGTTTTACATGTCAAAAACCGCCATCAATTGTGAAAGTGATGAAATGTTGGAAGAATATTTGGAAAAGCACAAAGGAATATAACCCCAATACAGAATGGATCAAACGTGAAGAAGTACGAATGCTGGATAAACCTCTACATAAATGGGATAAATACGAATAATGTTAGGCAAACTCTAACGAAATCCCAGAAATGAAACTCCCCAGGAAATGACAAGGTACCCAAATTCTGGCTTTATCATCTGTCAGCAATCCATAAAATCTTTGCACAAACTCTATCAATTCTTATTAATAATCTGAATGAAGTCCCAGAATAGATCACTGAAGGTATTACATGCACCAAAAATGAGTGAAACAGATAATCCGAAAAATTATACTCCATGCAAAGATCAACTACTGATAAACAAAATGATACTGGAAAATTGCAGAAATAATGTAGAAATCTTAGCATAGCATGGATATATTACCTTTGATATTGGGCCATACTCTTGGATATTTAAGACTTTGGAAATGTACAAAGTCTCCATCGTGATAGTAAATTTCCTTAAATACAGCATAGAAATGTGGAAAACCACATTATACCTAAATCACACCAGAAGAACTGCTACATTCAACCGCCTGAATATTCGACGAGGAATCATTCAATGAGACTCCATGTTGCCACTGCTGTTTTTTCTATCCTTAACCCCTCTTACACATGAAATAAACAATAATAGCTATGTATACAAACTAAACAAGAAAGTATTCAATTATCCGCTCGACATGGATGATATCAAACTCTATGCGAAAGACAGAAATGAGCTGAAGAGTTTTCTCAGTAATGTAATATTTAGATTTTCTTACAAAGATTAGGAAAATGGAACGAGAAGAAGCCATTAGGTATCTAGAAATTAGCGAAGGAGACGGAATACAGTATAGCCAAATGAAGGTGGGGTAAGAAAGGAGTACTATTGTCGTATGCATCTAGTATTGAATGCAGAGTTGAATTCAACAACCAGAATGTCAACCATAAACACCTTAGTTGTCCTTGTGCTGCAATGCAGTTTCACCATCCTTAACTGGGTCATTAGCTGATATTTAAGCGAACGGACGCCAAAATGAGAAAGCTTTTCATCTGGAACCGCTTGCATCATCCCAATGGGCGAGGAAATGCAAGTAAATCATAATATACTGAATGCAGATGCGAAATATTAAAAAACAAACAAAGGCAAATGGAATCGACCAGATAGAGAAACCGTGGCAAGATAAACCGCTTCACTGCCAATATTCGACCCCTACCAAAGAAACTGGTGTAACCTCAGTGGCTACGTACTGCAGGGTTAAAACTGAAATCGGAAATTTTATTCTTGCTGCACAAGACAAGTGTTTGCTAAATAGAAATTAGCAAGCACACATTCTGAAAAATTGTGTTATCCCAAAATGCAGATTCTGTGATAAATATCCTAAAATAATTGACCATCTTGTTTCATGATGCGCGGTACTGGCATCCACTATCTGCATTGGAAAATCTGTAACTTTTACCGAAAGGAAACTGCAAGAAATTGGCATGAAAACCACCCAGATCTGGTTACAAAGATAGGACCTGCAACAATGTCATGGGACTACACACAGACAGAATAATCAAAACTAATCGCCCAGACATCGTGATTAGAGACATGGCAGTACCTGCAGACAGTTATGTTTCGTTGAATATCTTCAAAACTTTCAAAATACAACGACCTTGAAATCTTAATCTCAAAAATGTGGTACTTTAGGACAGAAACAATTCCAATTGTAGTCGGAGCCCTCGGATTGGTTGGAAAAGATTCCAATAGACTCATTGAAGGGATTCCTGGTAGCCCATTCCTTAACGAAATACATATAATATTTTCTCACAAGTACAAACCACATCCTACGAAGTGGTTTAACTATATACGATTTTTTTTCAAAATTGCTCAGTGGAAAATGTCATAATGCCATTTCTGACTTTAGATCTCTGGTCTGTATCCGGACATAAATGAGGATACCCTAAAAAGAGGAGCCAGGAAAACTTATGCCTTTAAGTACTTTGGTTATTGTGTCGAAAGTATGGAATACCAAGTTGTAGAAAATTAGTACAATCATGTGTCTTGCAGAACAATGGGACAAATATGGAAAGTCAACAATATTCAAGCACTATGATTTTCAAACAGGCGGTGTGATACAGCTTTGTCTTCCGGATATTATTGTACTAGATTTCTATTTAGCAAGCATTGATCATGTGCAACATGAATAAAACTTTCGGTTTCAGCTAAATGAAGGTATCAAGAACTGTTATCTTATTGATGTCACCATACTGATTGACACAAATATAAAAATTGAGAAAATTACAATCTAATTTAATTTGAGAGTTGAGATGGCAAGATTGTTTAAAATTTTATAAATGATTGTTTGACAGGAAGTTGATTCCAGTGTGTGACATTATTGACCAACTGCGGATATCATATCAAAATATCGTCTCTTTTGTGCACATGACATATGAGGAAAGCTTTGTCTGAAGTCGATGTTTTGATTAGGTAGATAACTTACTTTACCCGCTGTATTCAAGAACTTTAATTCTACCACCGTTGATCGATGCGGGAGTTTGACTCGCACCGAGACCCTTTTACGACGTATCAGGGTCAGGAACGGGCATCCTGAGAACCTTCATATATTGTTTGATTGTTGAAGATTTTGTGTAGAACCAACCACACTTTTTGAAAAGCTGAATACAGTATTTTCAAACGATTCCTCAGTCCGAGCCGCTATCCATTACTCCACCGGACCTCCTTATGAACTTACACTGTATAATAAAACATCATAATACTTATAGATATTTAATATTTTCTTATCCTGGACGGACTATCTCCGAGTAAACGACAGGTGTATATTTGGATAGATTTGAATTTTAACCTTCCCATAATCTTGTCTACTGTACTAAAACATGAAATTCTTGATACTATCTGATAGACCAAAATGTGAACTTTGGACTATTTATCCACAATTTTGATCCATATGTACAACATCTTATAGCAACAATGACAAATAGAAAATTCCACATACAAAACTTTTAGGTTAAATTTAACAAAAATCCTCCCAATATATGTAGAAAAATGAGAGAGAGAGAGAGAGAGAGAGAGAGAGAGAGAGAGAGAGAGAGAGAGAGTGGGGTTAGACAAACAGACAGACAGAGAAGATGTATTGTGATTGGCGATTGTTAGTTTCACTCTTCATCGTGAATATGCGACCACTTGCCATTACTAATTTATCGGCCTTTACGGAGAACGGACAGTGTATTAGTTCTAAAAGAAACTGTAAATGGCTCTCGTTCATCCCCTCGAGAAGCACACACCTAATATTATATATACAGTCTCCAAACTCTTATAACAAAACTGGGAACAATTGCCAACAAAGTAGTTTGTTTCCACTCACATAAACCGAAAAGACCTTGGGTATAACTTCCAAGCCCAGAAAAAAATCAAAATGTGAGAGGCTAGAGTCAAAACTAATACCTCTAAACCTTGATAAAAACAATAGAGAAGAATCAAATAACCGAAGCAGGGGAGACAATACCAATGTGCATCTAGACAGATGAAAAAACATCCCTTTGAATAACCTTCCCGAGTGGAAAGACCGATAGTAGAATGAAACACGCAAAATGGGAAATCGAAGAGAAATATTAAACATTTAACAAAGAAAGATAACTTTGTATAAACTAAGTTATCGATATATTCGAGAAATTAAAAGTCAGATTAATGAAACTATATATTGTGTGTTGAAATATGGAGAAAAGAAAAAAAAGGTTCATGATAATATCGTACAATCGAAACTAAAACAGAAGCAATTTCCTGGTTTCAAATAACATTTTGAGTGACATTTAAACCCTGACTTTGAGATGTCAAAGAAAATAGAATATACACCAGTATACATCGGAGAATTACAAAGTTTGTCGAACAAAAGTTTGTAAACACCAACGAAGCTAATGATGAGGACCACAATGAGATAAAAAAAAAAACAAATACAAAACGAATAATGGAGCATCATTTGACATTTAGGCTGGAGTTTTGAAAATAGCATATCCTTTGAAAGATTTTAAAAAGTTACTCCATTTTACCAAGGAAGTCTGGAAACAGAGGTACCTTCCAAAACACTGATGTATATCACGCATTACTGCAATATGGAAACAAAGATAGTCCAAAAGACGTACAGAGTTAGCTTCATTGATTCTATTCTGCTGAAAGTACTAATGAACATTGAATTAACTAGACTTTCACTATTCTATGAAAGGCGTTTTGGCAAGGCTCTTGATGGCACATATATTATCAAACAAGTCCCGGCAGTATATGGCGACATTCGTAACAACTTCCATTTTTCATCGATTAAAAACACTCTTCCAGTTTATGAACCCACTGAATTTCGTTGTCTGATAGAGCAATTACATCGATCAATATTTCTTATATGTCTGGTGAAGACTACAATGCCGAAACATTTGAAGCCCTATCAGTAGCATAACCAGGGGAAAATTAAAACCCCAATCAATGTAATATTTTCCTTGATTATGCTCTACGCGTATGCAAAAAAAGATATAAACATTCCCTACAAAAACTTAAACGAATCTGCTAATAAAAAAACAGTGATCCTGATTTCCATCCAGGGACCAATGTACTGATGATATACATATACATAATTAGGGTAAAAATGCTAAGTGTTCCAAGCAAAGAGACACAAGATAAGCTCCATCCAAAACATACACTTTGATTCAAATTGGAATGAAAGCAGTGATGGCAAGTCTCCTGAATCCACCACAAAAAATTCAGGATGGGGAAATTGTAAATCCCCATCGTTAATTTTTATGATGTGTAAGACACTTCAAATACATCGGTGTATGTAGTCGTTATAACATGTTTAGTATATGAGATAAAGCAATTGAACATTCAATAGGTTGATCTAAGGATAGTTTCTCTTACGTTCATTTGAGAATAGCATAACTTCATTTGTTTCCCCCGTACAACTACAGGTTAAATGGCAGAGCAGAAAATTTTGGATTTGCGATATGCTAAAAGCGAAAGGAAAACACTACTCTTGATTCAAAACCGTGGTGAAAGCAACGGGAAACCACTGTACAAACTTTTCCAAGAATACATGTCAGTTCATAGATATTTAAAGAAAAGGAATGACGTTTAAGAAGATAATTCAAATAATGTGACCTCTTATTTTATACTAGAAATTTAAATACTTCGGAAGCGTTTTAAAATAGAACGGAGAATCAGAAAGCGATATCCGAACACTCTGGACTGGCGAAAAGAAGCATTCTAATACTCTGCAAGGTGCTGAGAAACGGAGAACATTCTTAGGACCAAGAAAATATGTTCTGGATTGCTATGTGTTATCCATCCTCCTATAGGCAGTGAATACTAGCGAGGAGAAAACTAGAGGCAGCAGATATTTAGTTCAGCAGAAGAATAATGGACGGAGTGAGTAAGAAACAAATAAGTCTTAAAGAAAAGTGGAAAGGAAAGAACACTTCCACACAGAATCAGTAAAAGATAGCGGAATTTCCTTGGACCCAATTCGTTTCGTCCTCTGAGGGTCTTTATCAAGACAAATGTAAGGTTTTATTTTGCTACATGTATATATATATATACAAGACTATGGTTGCCATTGGTTTATCAAGAATTTTGAAGCCTTCATGAATATTCATCATCAGGTGTTTTAAAGGTCAGTAAAATCATGTGGAGGGCACGAAGTGGCATAATTCAAATGCTGGTAAGACAAAATGAAGCGAGTAATATTCAAGAAATATTTATAATTATATTTTTTTTTTTAATAAATGTGTATTGTTTAAATTTTGATCAGATCGTTATGGTTTGAGATGGACGTATGTACTCCACATCTTCAAAAATATTAGGTTAATAGATTTAGACATTTTCTTTTGCTTTTTAACTTGTTTTGATGGTCGTGTATTTTGACTTGGAAAAATAGTAATTCTCTTAGAAAAGGTAAAATTGGGAAGAAACCGAGGCGTTTGATCCTTTACGGATACAATCTATCTGAAAATAATTTACGCACACACACACATACATACACACACATACAAACACGCATACACACACATATGCATGTATTGAAAATTGTGTCAAATATCAATCGGTTAAATACAATTTTATTGTGATAATAAAAGCTCATGGTTCGGGTTCATATCAGTAAATGTCATATGTCCGAAAACTAGTTTCACCGACATTGTTAAATGGAATTTTCACTACATCAAATAAGTCATTTCAATGAAAAATTAAAACATAGAAAATTAAATGAAGTTACTTGTTATATATGAATGGTGTTTTTCTTATATCATATATCATTTAAAATTTACAGTTTTTAATTTAATTGTTCCTTATTTGCAATAATGATTGATTGGCAAGTCAATTGGTTTCATTAAGCGAGTTATTTGATATTGAAATCAAATAAAGTCAAAAAATGATTGTCTTTTCGGGCAACAAAAATAAAATATAAATAAAAAATAATATTAGAAAAATATAAATACATAGAAGTCTTTAATTTAAAATTATTTAGTGTATTTATGCATGGAATTTGAATAGGACAAATATTTGAAAAGATTTGGCATTCGTCATGGCTTAGACATGAAGGAGGCTAAGTATAGCATAGACCGAAAATATGAGCAATAACGAAGTTTTAAATGAAAGGAACAACTGAAATTTCTAGGGAACATAGTATAAAGAGGGTTTGGAAAATTTAATGCTCACATGACAGATTGAAGGCAAGAGAGACCTAGGAAAGCAAAGCATAACCTATTTAGCGAAATTAAATAAATGGATGGCAGGATAACAAAAAAGGTAAAATTTATTAAGAGCTACAAATTTTGGAAATCCATGATCACCAACGTCCTGAAAGGACACAACACATATAATAATAATAATAATGTACAAAGCTTCCCGTGTGGTAGTAAATTTCTTTAAGCACAGCACGGAAATGTAGAACACCACGCTATACCTAAATCAAACCAGAGGCACTGCCATCTCCAACCGTCTGAATATTCGACACGGAATCTTTCAAGGAAACTCCATGTCACCCTTTCTGTTTTGTTTGGCCTTAAGCCCCCTTAAGCATGAACCAAACAACAATATCCATGGTTAAAAACTAGACAAAAAATATTCAATGACCTAGATGATCTCAAACTCTTTGCCAAAGACGGCCTCCTCAATATTGCAAAATGTTTCAATGACGACATAGTTATGGACTTCGGATTAGATAAATGATCAAAAGTAACATTCAAGAAAGTGAGAATTACAGAAACACCCTCAATAGATTTAGACTTTGTTACAAAGATTATAGAACTGGAACAAGATGAAGCCTATGAGTACCTAGGAATTATCGAAGGAGATGGGATACAATATACCCAAATGAAGGAGAAGGTAAGAAAGGAGTACTACAGGCGTGTGCGTCTGGTACTAAATACATAGTTGAATTTAAAAAAATATCAGTCAAAAACAACTTGCCTGTCCCTGAAGTGCAATACAACTTTAACATATTTAATAGCTGATATTAATCGAATGGACGCCAAAACGAGAAAACTTCTCACCTGCCACCAAACGCATCATCCCAAGGCTGGTGTTGATTGTCTGTATGTGCCCAGATCCGAAGGAGGCAGAAAATTAGTTCAACTATAACAATTGGCAGTCAAAAATACCGGGGAACTACAGAAGACTGGATGAGTTAAAGAACATGAAAGTAGAAGCGTCTTTATTTCGCAATAAAGGAATCCAACAAGTTCAAAATGGAGTTTCAAATTGGCGCAGAAATACAAGTAAAGCACAATACATCGGCGTAAGCTGCAAAATGCATAAAAAAGAAAGCAAAGACAAATGCAACCGACCAGATGCACAAACACTGATAAACCGATTCATGGCCAATATTCTACCCGTACCAAACAAGATGTAGACAAATCGTGTGCCCATCAGTGGCTACGTAGTGCAGGGTTAAAAGCTGAAACTGAATGTTTTATCCATGCTGCAAAAGATCAGTCCTTGTTAAATAAAAATTATGAAGAACAGATAGTAAAATATTGTGTTAGCCCAAAATGCTGGTTAAGTGATACATATCCAGAAACAGTTGATCATCTTGTATCAGGTTGCAAGGTATTGGCACCCATTGAAAATAAAACCCGTCATGCCGGAGTTGGTCAATATCTGCACTGGAATATCTGCAACTTCTACAGAAAGGAAATGCAAGAAATTGCTATGAAAACCACCCAGGCCCGGTTACGCAGATAGAACCTGTTACAATTTTATGGGTCTACACAATACACACAGACAGAACAATCAAAGCTAATGCCCCAGCCATTGTTGTTAGAGACCGCAAACAAAAAAGCGTCTCCTTATTGATATGGTAGTCTTCGCAGACTGCAATGTATTTTTAAAGATATTCAAATAGCTATCAAAATACAACGAGTTTGAAACCGAAATATCAAAAATGTGGCACAGTGGAACATCAACAATCCCTGTTGTAGTTGGAGCCCTTGGTTTGGTTGGAAAAGATTCCAGCAGACTCAGTGAAGGGATTTCTGAAAGCTCATACTTTAAAGAAATACAAAAATTGTTCTCACGAGTACAGCCCACAGCTTACGAAGGGCTTGATCTATGTAAAATATGTTTGTTTTTTTTTGTGGTGGGGGGAGGTAAGTGGAAAATGTCATGATGCGATATCTAACCTTAGGTCTCTGGACAGGACCCGGAACGAAATGTGTACACACCAGAAATCAAAGGAATGATGATGATGATGATGATAAGAAGAAGAAAATATTAAGTAACATTAACTGAATGAAGACTTCAGTGATGAATTTAGGGATAAGTTATTTCATACCGTAAATGAAAATCAATATTTTTAGATGATGCATAATTAAAAAGAAACACTATTTAGATATAAAAGTTATCGCTCATTTCTAACATTTGTTTTGTCGGTGAAATGAAGTATTGGACGAAGTGAAGATTCGATTTAAAGCTAGTTTTCGTACAAATCACATTCGCAATTATGATTCCCTCCTAAATTTTATATATTGTGTATAAATTAAGGCCTATATCCAGGCGTGTCAATCGTGAAAGATATGACAAGTAAATATTGACAGCATCTTAGACCAAAATCTTGCGATCTCTTAAAACAATAATCTTATCTTTCCGACGTTTAAACTTAGAACAGCAATGAATCACCATTGAATCTAAAAGCTGTAACTCAATCAAAATATCATCATTGGGCACACGCACACACGCATATCAATGTATATTTCTATCTCTCTGATAAAAATATAGTTTTAACATATGCTATAATTATGAGTGAAATTGCTAAATATCAGTGATAGAGCATATGTAATATAAAAGTGAACACTGAAGGTAGTGACGACTGCCTGTTTGATGGATGATTGCAACCTCCAGGTCTGTAGATTGCGTTCAATCATGAAACTGACTGTGGCCACTTGGTTTTGATCTCAGTGTCCACTGAAATATGAGATTTATAACTTAACTGAATGATGTTATGCTATATTCAGCACGTCTTTCTGTAATCGCAGTGCCCAGTCGTCAGGAGAGTTTAGCAGTTGTCTGTCCTCTTGACGAGTGAACCGAACGATTGCAAAAAGGTACATCTGTGAAACTCTGGGTTCGGGGTAATGAATACAACATCAATCAGCTAAGGGATAAATTTCATATTTGTATTAATCCTGTCAATGCTCTATTGCTGGGATTTCTTGCCTTAAATGTTCGTTCTTTCAGACTTCCTCTGACTGACAGCATTTCTGGTTTTGCATAGTTGTATGTTCGGTCCCTTGTCAAGAATGACCGCAAGCTTAAAATAATTTTAGAAGAATTACCATCAAGGAAGTAGTTAGTTTGCTCTCTTATTTTTTCAATCAATTGGTCGCTAAAATCATCGAAGATAATAATTGATGATTCTGATATTATATATACAAAACGCTTAAAAGAGAACTTATAATATATGCAAAAACCTTTTGTAAAATCTAAACTGAACTATGTATAATGTCTAATGTTCTATTATATATGTTTGTACTAGTGAGGACTTTTTTCTCTATGTGAGAATTTCAAATTTGACCTTTATTTCAAAGGAGCAACTTAACACAAGTAGAACTGAAGAAAAATGCGTCTAAGTAAAATAATCTAGTAAAATAGAATTTATGGTCTAAAGTTCTTCCTCACAAGAATAAATATGCGCAGTTACCTCAATATGAATATATTGAATGTAATAAAACCGGTATTGATACTATTGTAATTGTTCTTAAATATTTATTGTCAATTCATAAAATGAAGCTTTTTTCATCAAATCATAGCAAACATGTATTCCTTTTTTTTCAATTGCTTTATTTTCTTCATTGTTACTACCATGTTGGGAAAGTAAGTAAACCCAGATAACATATAGTCATACAGAGACAGACTGTTTCGCTGTATCACACCTCATCGGTGTGGCTAGACGTCCGGTTGCCTCTAGCAAGGATCGAAACGCGGATTCTACCGCTAAGTCGTTGGCACATGGCAGAGATGAAGGTGAATTTAAGGGTATCAATTTTTAAATAAACACACAGTGACTTATCGATACCGAAAAGTCTTTCATTATTAGCCGTAATAGTCACTGTTTACAAACCCATACTTCAATTACACACACACACACACACACATATATATATATATATATATATATATATATATATATATATATATATATATATATATATATATAGGCAGCATAATTTAATTCAAGCATGCTTGGTTAAATAATTTAGAAGTACTATTTCTATTTATTTTGGTTTTAATCCTCTTAATTCCAAGTGTTAATTTCTTTGTGGGTGTAGAAAATTGATTAAGAAACGTTCAAACATTTTCATTCAAATAATTTTTATTTTTCTAAGTATTTTCAACCTCATCTGTTACTATACTCATAACTGATTTTATTTAGTTTTGACTTATACAAAGGCCTTCCAGAATTTTAAGTTTTTACTTATTACTATTTTTATGAAGTACTAATCCATTTTCGACTAATATCTGTCTTTTACATTTCGGTTGGTTAAAAGAGCAAGTCTACTATACCTAGCCAAGACTTTGGAAGAACTTGAAGAGCGAATACAAGAAGTGATGCCTTCTTTATCACAAGAGTTCTTGGTGAAATAAGTTCACGCGATTCCTGAGAGGCTCGTGAATCTGGTAACGAAATCTAATACTCATATCGAATTTTAAATAAACGTCATGCTAAACTCTTTCTTCTCATAACCATTTCTTGTACAAATTATTGTTAATAAATAAATTATAATTATTTTAGTTTTCAATTATCTTATATATATATATATATATATATATATATATATATATATATATATATATATATATATATATCAACTGTAATATTGCGATGTTTTACCGTCTATTAAATATAATTAGAATTGTATATAGATGTTCCATATTTTTAACTTTACCTATTGGCCCCTTTAAGAAGCTTCCTGGGTATATAAAAAATTATTTGTTCATGGTAACTTTATGTCTACTTCAACAAATCTGATCACCGTACTTGGCTACGTACATAATACATTTGTCTCTGACATGTCTATAGCTTCAGTTTATCTTGTCTTGAATTAGTAACCCACACACATCTCCACCCTCTCCACCTTATTTTTCTATTTTAGCTTAGATCTGAATTTTAATTGATTAATCTAGACATACCCATTAGTATATTTTTAATACTGACCTTATGCACCGTGCTTTTAACTTCCAAAAATAGGTAAATATTTGTTTTCAAATTTCCCATATAATTCATTTGTTAATTCAAATTATCTACAATCGGCTGAGGAAGAACTGTTATATTTCTTAAACATGAAAGTTTTTTTTTATAGCGATGTAAAATATTTTTTATTGTAATATATTATAATAAAAATATGATAATAATAATAATAATAATAATAATAATAATAATATATATAGACATATATATATACATACGTATATATATATATATATATACATACGTATATATATATATATATATATATATATACATACGTATATATATATATATATATATATACATACGTATATATATATATATATATATATATATACATACGTATATATATATATATACATACGTATATATATATATATACATACGTATATATATATATATACATACGTATATATATACATACGTATATATATACATACGTATATATATACATACGTATATATATATATATACATACGTATATATATATATATACATATATATACATATATATATATATACATATATATACATATATATATATACATATATATACATATATATATATATATACATATATATACATACATATATATACATATATATACATACATAAATATATATGCATACATGCATACATACATATGCATACATATACATATATATATGCATACATATACATATATATATATGCATACATACATAAATATATATATATATACATACATATATACATATATACATACATATATACATATATATATACATACATATATATATACATACATTTATACATACATATATATATATATATATACATACATACATATATATAAACATATATATATACACACACACACACATATATATATATATATATAATTATTTATTTAAAAATATGATTCCAACTCGCTACATAAGAGGTCTCATGTTTCAAAACAAGAGCCGAAAACTTCAAAATAATATTTGAATTAACTTGAGTTAAAGTAGGCTCTGTTCCATCTTCAAGCGAAATTTTTTTTTGAATAACTTATTTCTGAAATTTACGAGTTTTAATAGTATATTCAGAATTGAAATCAAAATTTCCGTGGTAACATCAAGGGCGGATTGTTTAGAATAGGCAGGGGTTGGGTGTTAATAATTTGTATCAGTATAGAGTTACTTTCATAGATGCCGGGTCAGGGTAAGGTGGGGGTGGCTATTTTAACGACGGGGGAAGTTTTCGCATAGTCTGGCTTGAGCGTCTATGGAGATTTATTTATTTTTTTATTTTATTCTTTTATTATATCTCTTTATGAAAGGGATTTGTATATATAAAAAAGCCGTAACGTTTGTTTGTTGACGACTTCATAGAGGGTTATCAGTTTTTGTAGGGTATTAAAACTATGTATATGGGCTATGGATTTTAAAATTTATTTTATTGTATGCGTGTTTTTAGCTAGTTATTCAGAGCGTAAGTTTGGTAGTAGCGGCAGAAAACCGTTAATTCATGCCTGTTGTTTAATAGATTTTTTTTGTTTAGAAGCTTAATAATGTGTAGTTTCTCATGGAGGAACAAAGGGCATGGGTTATCCCAAGTTTTGCAAGTTCTAGTCCTGTTAATAATTTTCCATGAGACCTCTTATGTAGCGAGTTGGAATCATATTTTTAAATAAATAATTATATTTATGCTCTACTTTCGTATCGAGCACTATTTTTAAAAAATAATAACAAAAATACTAAGGAACTTTGGATTATTTACTAAACCAGTTTCTTTCCTATTTTCTACAATATTTTCACACACACACACACACATATATATATATATATATATATATATATATATATATATATATATATATATATATATATATATATATATATAATAAAATTCAAAGGTTTTGTTAAATTCATCCCATACCGTCGATCTGAATGTTATTCTAATTTTCGAATAAAATATTCTACATTGAGAACAAAGTTTAGAATAGATAGACTCTTCAAAATTCATGTCTTGTTCTCTTTTTGTCCAAGTATATTCAACTGTCTGAGTCATTATCAAGATCTGCTTCTTGTAGATTTATGCTGCAAGATGTATACCATATACTTGATATAGTATGGATGACAGAAAACAGGTAATGAATATATTTGAACATCCCACTACACTCTCATCTCGAATGTTATAAATGATAAAAGCTGCTACAAATTTTTCAACGTCAGCACAGCACATAAAAGAAGAAAATGAATCGTGAATGTATAATTCAGTGCGAAATGTGGATGCTAGTTGTTATAAGTATTGCTTAAAAATGTTAATGTACGATTCTGAACATAAATTTTCCTTTTTTTTTTTAGAATTTTTGAACAAATGTCGTTGATACTGAATTTTACTTGCAGTGTTTTGAAGCCTGCAGGTCGTCCCGATACTTCGTATCCAAGACCAACAACCCTTCCCGTAGGCATCTTTACTGGCAGTTTGGAAATAGCTCGAGTTGGGGCACGCGATCTTATCACGGGAGTCCTGGCGTCAGATTTTAAGCCCTTGATGATCATTGTAGAAAGAGCAACAACGATTCTTCGATCAGACCAGGGAAAGAAAACTAGCACGCTACGTAACTCGGTAATGCACGCTTGCAATCCGAACAAATGGCATGACAAATTGAGAAGGTTATAAAATAAAATGAAGAAGGAAAATACAGAGAAAGAGACGAAAATTTAAAATAAATAAAGGAATGAATAAAATACTTCAGAATATATAAATAAAAATTTAATTAAAAAAAAAATAAGTGAGGAACCGAATCTGGAATTCTTAAAATAGATAAAAATAAAACACTGGATTACACATTAAGGGAAAAAATTGTTTCCGTGCTTCAAATGCCGCGATAGGCGCATGCGCTTGGCTGTAAGAAAATATCAAATCTTTGTGGGCTTTTCTGTTTCTGTTTATTTTTTTTTCTTAACTTCTTGTTTTTGATCTTTTCCTTCTTTTCTTACAGCTATCGGTTCTTTAGGTTTAAGCTCGGTGATATCGCATGACAGTAGTTGAGTTAACGGTAAAGATGAAAAAGAGAAAAGAAAAAAAAGAAACATAGAAAC
Organism: Acanthosepion lycidas; assembly: GCA_963932145.1. Classification (NCBI taxonomy): domain Eukaryota; kingdom Metazoa; phylum Mollusca; class Cephalopoda; order Sepiida; family Sepiidae; genus Acanthosepion; species Acanthosepion lycidas. The sequence goes on along the minus strand of OZ010574.1, from coordinate 121,704,909 downwards.
AAATACGGAACGTTAAGGAAAAAAAGAAAAGAATAAAGAGAAAATGAACAAAAAGTAAAGCGTTGAAAGAGTAAATGAAAGTATAAATATTATAAAGATAGAAAAATATAATAAAGAAACATATTCATATAGAAAATAAAGCCTATAAAATATTAGGTTGGTGCAAAAATAATGACGTAATAATGTCGTTTTTTGACGTATTTTTTAACGTCAAAAAACAGTGTTACATCATTATTTTTGCACCAACTAATAAATAGCTTATGCATTGTTTTATTTGAACGGTCTTCGTTCTTATTGTTATTATTATAACCTTGTAGCCATTGTAGCCTTCGATTGTGCCTATCCTCTTCGGCATCTTGACAGTTTCGAACTGAACACTTTATTCAATCCTCGGGAGTAAATTATTTTCATTCCACTGTCCCTGCTTGAGGAAATCTCGTATAAATTTTCTTCGTCATACTGAAATATGATTTTCAATATCTGGCCCAGGGTGTGTACTTAACAACATCACGCATTTAACCGAACATTTATTATAGTCTCATAGCTCAACCAAGTGATGTAATATTATAACTCTAAGCAAAATATATACTAGCTGTTTATGTAACCCGTATTGTCATATGTAGATTTTAGTAAAGGCTTATGTTAAGACATTCCTTCAATCTAATGCCAACATATGTATTTCTGGTGCCGTAATAAAAAAAAAAATTGAACAATTATTATAGTTGTATTTTGACGCCAACTGCAAATAATTTTCGTATAACTAAGCAACATTTTGGAGGGCTTACTGACATGAGCACTATATTATTATTCTCTTAGGTTTTAATCTAAATTAGTTTTTGTATTTAAAACTAGAATATTTCAGGTTGTATCAAAGGACAGATGAAGAAGGAAAGAATGTTTGAATGAAGAAAGAAATGATGAAATAAATGATGAACTGAAGAGAAAAAAGAAAGAAAAAAGTAGAGATACAAGAATGAAGTAATAGCTGAACTGAATAGAGAAATAAAAAATAGAAAGAAAGGCTGAAATAACGGGCGAATGGAAGAAAGAAAGAATTAAATATAGACAAAAGAAAGAAAGAGTGAAATAACAAATGAAGTGAATAAAGAAACAGCGTTTGAATGTAGAGACAAATAATAAAATAAACGGATGAATTGAAGAAAAAACGAAATAAAGAAAGAGTGAATGAATGAATGAAATAATGGTTGAAGTGAAGAAAAAATAATGATGAGAGACATAAATAAAATGAAGTATAAAGTGAAAAGAGAAGTAAAAGATGAAGTGACGAAAGAAAGAAAGAAAGAAAGAAAGAAAAGTAGCATGAAGTGCAGTAATAAATGCAAAATCACATAAAGAAATAAAATATAAAGTTAAGAAAGAAAAGAAAAACCCAAAGAGAATCGGTGTAACCTGAGTACTGAGCAATACTGGGATATTTTTATACCCAAGTAACATAAACCTAATGTTTGTTTCTCCATTATTCACTTCAAAATTCCTACTTACTCAGTTATTCATTCCAACTTTCATTTACTGCCGGCCTCTTCAGCTGACAGTACCTCTCATTTCCTTGTTATTAGACAGCCAACGGAATCACACAAACATTCATAGTCTTGCGAAATAGTTTTAAATATACTTTTGACCAATAAAAAAACCCAGAAAAGTGCGTTTTCGTTTCATGTATTTTTAAGAAACTGGTAAAAATTTTCTTTTTTTCTAATATATTTACACATGCCTTATACTTTTCTTCTCGAGTCTTAATTGTTTTTTGTTTTTTTCAGAGATGAACCCACTTCATTGCTTTAAAATCTTTGTTAAAATGCATGCATACGTAAATAAGTAAATTCGACCATTAAAGAATAAAACAAGTTAAAAATCATTTGAAAGTAAAGAAAAGTAGTCAAAAAGAAACATAAAAGGAAATCATCATCTTCCACAAAGCATACGTCCCGGATGAAGATAGTTATTCAAGACAGAAATCAGAAGAGGCAAATTTCCTTTCGAACTAACAAAAGCAGAAAGAAGAAAAGTACCGATTCAACAAAGCCAAAAAGAATATAATTTGGGGGAAGTAAAAGAAATAAGAAAAGTGTGTGTGTGTGTGTGTTTGTATGTGTGTGTGTGAGAGAGAGAGAGAAAGTGAAAAGAGTGATTTTAAAAGTGAGAGAAAAAGCAAATAAACCGAAAAGGAAACAAACTGAATGAATAGACCGTTTTTAAACGAATTGAAGAAGTCAAGATGAGAAGGAAGGAAAACAAGAACGAAGTGAAAGAAAACGGAAGAATTAAAAACATAGGAAAATAGAAACGAAATTCTGGGAGAGACAAATTAGAGAAAAAAGAGAGAAAGGAAAGCTAAATGGACGAGAGAAACAGCAAACTTCCGTAACGGGATGCTTAGAGAGTTCACCTCGCAGAGCATTTTCTTCATGTCGATAGAGATTCAGTTGAGCCACTTAATGCTGACTCAATCAATACTACGGCTAGGTTTAGCAAAATAATCTTTTGAACTGTCCAGTAACTGAGCTACCTGGCCTTTTCTCACATAGCTCTATTCATAGTAAGAGTATAACATGGGAAAAAGAATGGCCTACGCCACCATCTGAATCTTTACACAAGCTTTAGTTGCGGTTACTTTTCCTACACAGGACTACGTTAATGAAAGCAATTCATGCTTATTGTGTACCCAGTATGAGTTCAGGGAAATTTGAATTATTTCCTTCAGTTTTTTCTCTAGCACAGTGCTTATTTGGACATTTTGATATTTTATTTATTATTTTCCGCGACAGGTTTATTATTTTCAATAATAAAATATTTCCTTTTCCCTTATTAGTCGAAGAATTTCACCAGCTTTACAATAATTGCAATATTATTTTGTACGTAAAATATTTGGTATGCATTACAATTTCATTCCTTTTTTATATTTCATTCGGAGCTCAATATTCTCTGTTCCCTTTTATTGTAGTATCTCCGTTGTGTTGTCTTCTAGTCAGTAAAGTAAAAGTCAGTCCCCTATGCTGACTGACGTATTTGCACTTCTTTCCCTTCAGGCAAAATAGGGAAGGTCCATTTTGTATTTTTCACTATAGACTCATTTTTTGAAAGATTCATAACATCAAAATATAAATACGTATATAATTTTTTAATGAGTTCAAATTAAAAAATAGTAAAACAAAATAATATTACATGCGGTTTGAACGCAAAATGAAATCATATATTTGCGTTTGAATTTCACTAGATTTATGCACACATGTATATATTGGTAAAGGAAAATGTTAAAACATTGAAGTAAAAAAACGCGTAATCTGAGGTTGTCGATTTAAAAAAATAATTTTCTAAAAATATTTTACGCTCGAAAAAAATCGATGGAATTGCTCTTGTAAATGTTAATTATTTGACACTTGGACCAACATTTTTAATACAGTAAAAGAAATAAAACATTAAACATTGATGTCAACGTTTGAAATTACTTTGAATATCAAGGGAAACATTGACAGGTTTCGTTTTTAGGTTCTTGCAAAAGTCATTATCATCAACCAGAAAGTTCCTTTCTAATTCTCTGCAGAAAATAACTATACAAATACCACCATATTTTTTTTTAACCAGAGCTTTCAAAATTTTCACAGAAAAAAATTGTTTAATGACTTCTACTGATCTGGTTAGAATCCAGGATTGATTTTTACTGAATAAAAATGAAACTTATCAAAGAAAAAAAGAATATTATAAAATTATAATTATATATGTGCAATATTACCTTTGATTAAATTTCAAGGACCTACAGTTTTTTACAAAAGTTGGATTGCTTTCATATATATATATATATATATATATATATATATATATATATATATATATATATATATATATATATATATATGGTGTGCCTGTGGTGTAACATTGCATTATGCGGAAATACAATTGAGAAAGGCATGAATACATCTATTCTCTGTGTGTTAAATATTAGGGTAGGCTTGGCTTTTAGGCTTTGTTTGCAACCAGCCTTGGAGAAGGACAATTCTGAATTTGTTTGGGGACCTTTTTGTACGCTATGCTATTTCTCTGTATGCAATGCTTCCAAAAGCTGTGGATGATTTTGGGCAACTCTTCACGACTAGAATCACATAATATGTGCGAATTGTCTAGATACAAACCACTCATTACCAGTAAAAATCGAAAGACCAGATTGGAATTTGCAAAGTACTAAGATGAGCGACAATAGTCCTGGAAGAAAGTTTTAAAAGTGATGGAAAAAGATCAAAGTGTAGAGAAAGAAAGGATCTGATTATGATCCAAAGCATACAAGGTCATCTGTGAAGTATGGTGGAGGCCGTATCGTGGCTTGGGCTTGTATGACTGCTTCTAGAAAAGGCTCATTCATATTTATTGACGATGTAACTCATGATGGTAGCAGCATAATTAATTCAGAAGTCTACAGAAACATTTTATCTGCCAATTTATAGAGAGGCATCCAAACTAATCGGGATGAATTTTATCATGAAGCAAGTTAATGACCTAAACCATACTGCTAACAGAAAAAAGGACTTCGCCAGTGGAAAAAAGTGGGCAGCTTTAGACTGGTCAAACATGTATTTCATCCCCCGAAACAAACAAGAACTGAACGAGGCTGCATTAAATGTCTGGAAAAGCCTCACAAATGAAGAATGCCACAGTTTGTTGGTATCAATGTGTTGATACCGTTATTTCAATCAAGGGTTATTTATTTTAAGATTACATTTACTTTACTCACATAAAATGGGATGATATGATACAAAAAGGAGTATTTCCTAAGCTGTTTAACACAATATAATTGTAAAAATCTAAATATAAAAGCTGAAATTAGAAACTCTTATTTCATACTCATATCTTAAACCTAAATATCTTCAGTGAACATTAAAAACAAAGGAATTGGCATTGTCTTGGATGAGACTGTATACACTACAAAATCATCTATTCATTGCCGATTTCTAAAATCCAGTGATTTTTTTATTAAGAAAATTCAGAGAATATGGATTCAACAATTTTTCAATAACTGATTTGGGTTAAATTACATAACCAATGTAAATTTTGTTATTTTACTCTACTTGAAATGAATATTCATGTTGCCAGACATGAATCATCACTAATTCGAGTAAGTGGGAGAGTTTGTACTCCGACATATATCAGTTCAGAGAGTTAAATAAATAATTTTCTAAAAAAATAAACTTGCAATCATATCATTTTGTTTTTGTTTTTTTCATGATAATCTGCATGAATTAAAATATAAATATATATCATGAAATGTGATACATTTCACGGAAAAATGAATAATATATATGGCATTTGTATTTTATTATTAAACTTCTGGTGAATGGAGTCGAGCAGATATTTGAATTTTACGATATGTTTTATTGTCGTAAATACTAGTTATTATCATAAAGTTATTAGTTAATGTCTGTTATCTATTGAATTTCATTGCTGAATTTATGTACACATATTTTGGAGATATTAATCTCTCTATATGAAAAAATCTACGGCTATAATCTAATATTCCAAATTATAATTTATGCGATGACTTAGACTAATTTAATTATTAGTTAAAATAATTTAGATTCTAGCGGTGAGGATAGTATATATCTATAGTGTTATACTGCGTGGAAGGTGAAATGTCTACTTCAATCTTCAGCATTCATTTTCCAAATAATCTCTATGGAAAACCTATGGAACCATTAAGAAGATTAAATAAGTTAGATAGTAAGGGCGACCGGGTACGCTAGCCTTGATGGAAGCCAGTCTAGGACACGTAATATTCTAATTTCAAAATCGTAAAAAGCACAACAGTGAATTCATCTCAACGTTGTTACAAAGAAATGATGTCAATTCTTAGATGATAAAGGTAAACTATATTTGTCTGTTTTTCTGTGATGAGGAATTATCATTGTTTGCACTACTTATATTCGGACTATTCTCCTCATCGTTGTTGTTTTTATCATTCGAGTGAGCAATAACTGAACAGTACAAAATAATATAAAAAATCGACGATATCACTAGGTATGGACAGTGAAACGAGAACTATCACAGTAGATTAACTAATTGGTTCAGTTCGAAATTCCATGTGGATTAAGCAGATTGATATAAACCAGAGAAAGGGCGGAGAGCACAACGGCCGAAATGTTACGATAAAAACAACAAAGATGAGGAAAACAATACGAATATAAATACTGCAAATAAGGTAAAGTATATTTTGGAGGGCATGATCGTCGATATTCTGATGTGATATGGCAGTGAAGAAAGTCAGAATAAACAAAAATTTAAAGGTATTAAATCAATTGAATTGAAATAAAAAAAATATCCATCTCAGTGCAACAATTTTTAATTGAAAGAGGCACTGCGTCCAGAAAATATTTTTCCATTCACTATAGACTAAGCATGCCAGATAACGAATATAAAATGAAAATTATTAAATTTTATAAAAATATGAGTGTTGGGATCCAGTTTTCTATGTAAATTCTTCATGAACTGATCGACCATAAGCAAGTCAAGACAAATACACCCATACTTGGTGTGACTTAAAATGTAAAAAATAAATAAAAAGTTTAAAATTCATGACCTGAAATTCTTTTTTTTTTCATATATTGCTATCGAATTACAAGTCCTGATCACGAGTTTCAAAAAAAGTATTGTTCAACATTTTAAGATTTTTAATCACGTCGTATGGGAATATCTGTTTTGACTTCTCTGAGGGGGGTATCAATATATTATGAATTTACATAGCGAACTAGACTCAAATATTAACTTTTGTAAAATTGAATTGATATATGACTTCACTTTTCAGAAATCATTTTTCTCCGTTATATTATTTTAAATAAAATTAAGCAAAAACAAATACAATGATAAAAAGGGTTAGTTTACTTATTTTGCCGATTTCCTCTCTCCATTTCAGCTATATTTTTGGATGAGTCGGATTTTATTGGCTTATGTATTAAGGATATCAAACATCTTTGGTTATTGTAATAATAAACGACAGAAAACGTGAGGAAGGAATGAGAAGGCGCAATAGAATAACTAAAGATTGCTTACAGAAATAAAATAATACGAGACATTGATAGAAACAACTAAAAGAGTGCTGAGCAGCTTGCGGTTGAGCTCTCTAGGGACTAGGTTTGGGTTTGTAAACAGTGACTATTATAGCTTATATATAGCGAGACTCTTCGCATAGCGAATCGAGTCACTGTCAGTCACTGTCGTGTTTCTAAAAATAAATACGCTAAAAATCCACCTGCGCCGACGGCTTACTGGTAGAATCGATCCGAGCTAGAGGCAACCGGATGTCTAGACACTGATGAGCTGTGAAACAGCGAAACAGTCTGTCTGTGGATGACGTTATATATATATATATATATATATATATATATATATATATATATATATATATATCACACAGATGCAATGGACATAAGAAGAATCAGACATTGAATAGACAAGACATATAAACAATGAGTATTTAATGAAAAGGGTAACTACAAGGAAACTATTACTTCCAGTAGGAAAGAAGCAGTTGAAATTTACGGTGTATAGTAAGAGGAAAGAAAGCATTGATAGTTGAACAGAGGAAATATTGAAAGAGTGGAAAAGAGCAAGTAATGTAATGAATAAGATTGTGTGAATGAATGTCAAAAAACAAACAAAAACAAAACAAAACATGGAGGATATAGTAAAAGGTCAAAATTACTTAGAACGACAAAAGACAGGAAGGTTTATGCAGACATCATTCTCCACGTTCTCATTGGATAGGTGCACATAAAATAAATCAGTTATATCTTTCTAATTATATTCTTTTATATATGGACTGGTCATCTGCATTCATTACTACACACGCACACACACACACACACATATATATATATAGAGAGAGAGGGGAGGGAGAGACAGACAGACAGACAGACGGATAGATAGAGATAACTGGGTATTTGTATAGCAATCCCTCGTATACAAATTTCATTAAAAACGACTGACAAGGCACTGCAGTTAAGTTTTTCTTTTCTTTTTTGACTTTTATGTTATTCTCTTTTATGAGGAGATGGCAATTTGATCCTAGAATTAGGAATTCCTCCTGGTCATCTGTTAATTTATGATTGGCTAGTTATATATTGACGATTGCTTCTAGCATGTAACAGTCTGTCACCTCTGAATGTTGACTTCAATGTTCACTTTTATATTTACATACTCTCTAATATAGCACACCTTAAAACTATATTTCTTCATATATATATATATATATATATATATATATATATATATATATATATATATATGTACACACAGACACACACACACACACATATATATATATATATATATATATATATATATATATATATATATATATATATATATATATATATTAAGCATTTCATCCCAAGCAAGTCGGGAAGTTACTAGGACGCAAGGGGTTACAGAAAATTTAGAGCAATATCAGATAGGAGTGATAGAAGAAAGGATGAGGGTAGTAGATAGATCAAGGCAACTGGAGATGTCGATTGACATTACACTTGAATAGCTGGAGATTATAGCTCACACGGAAACAGGGAAGGGAGTTCCACAGGCGAGACGTGCGAGACATGAAGCTATTAGAGTAGAAGAGACGGCTACATTTAGGAGTTTCGACAGTGAAGGGGTGGGAACGGGATGCCAGCCTCGTAAGGCACTGGAACTCATGACGTCTGGGAACCAGCGAATGCAGCTCATCGGAGCAATTTCCATGAAAGTATTTGTAGAACAGACAGAGAGAGGCGACAGCGCGTCTGTGAGAAAGTGACTGTAGACGAGACGCCAGGGCAGGGCCAACTACATTGCATATCCACCTCTGGAGCCTATCAAGAACCCCGAGGCAAACAGAAGGGGCACCAGACCAAATATGGCAGCAATACTCCATGCAAGGGCGAATTCTTGATTTGTAGATCTGGAGGATCGACTCCGGGGAGAAAAACTTCCTGGCGCGACTTAGGGAGCCAACTTTCCTTGCAGTGGACGAGGCAATTGATTCAATGTATTTATTCCATCTCAGGTCAGCAGTAAACGTGAGACCGAGTAGACGCAGAGAGTTGGTCTCGAGAAGTTGAGCGTCAGACATTGTAATGGAGGGAAGGGAAGGATCTCTGTGGTGATTAATAGAGAGCAGTTTTGTCTTAGAAGCGTTGAAGTTGACCAGCCAATTCATGCCACAGTTCACAATCGATTGGAGGTCCTTTTCGAGACGCACGGCCAGGCGAGTTTTGTCAGCGAGACTAGGTTTGTTTTTGAGGCAGGAATAAATTGTGGTGTCATCCGCGTAGATGCTAACTTGGGAAGTTATTGCGTCGGGAAGGTCATTCATGTAGATAAAGAATAGAGTGGGGCCTAGGATGGAGCCTTGAGGAACACCTGCATTCGTGTGATAGGAACTGGAGAAGAATCCATTGAGAACGACCTTCAATTTACGGTTTGACAGGAATGATCGTATTAGGTTATATAATCGACCCGTAATGCCATAACCGTGGAGCTTGTGAAGAAGGCCGGCATTCCAAACCCTATCAAATGCTTTGGAGATGTCTAGTGCCACATGGGGATGTATTTAAATTTTATGGCATATGGTTTTAATATGTCTACTTAATAAAAGAAATAGTGCAGTTTAATACGCAATATTGCAATTTGTCTGACTGCGATTATTCTTTCAAATTTTGCTCAGTCTTTTTTTTATAATTTGACTAGAATTATTTTATTGTACAATTGAGCAGTTTCCGCGATCTTTTGTTATGATTCGTCTGGATTCTTTCACCTTCTTTGATTTAATATACAGTTTCCGCCGCTATTTATTGTCATTTTTCTTGACTGTCTATATTAATTCTGTCCAACAAGCCAAACAACGTTGCAAAACACTCATACAAATGCATTTAACTTACACCCATTAGCTTATGTTGCGCATTAAACGGAGTCTATTGACATACCAAAGCACCTGCTGTTGAAGCAAAAGAGAATAAATAGGCATAGTTGCATTTAATATTAGACAACAGTTTTGCTATATACATGAGTAAGGATGTACACATAATGACACAAAGATTAACTTGAAAGCACGCAATCCTATTCCTAATGATATTATCATAGACTATGAAAAAAAAATAAAAGTGTAAATAAAATGAAAGTTTTCGGACATTTTTAAGAGCTTCTAAAGAAAAATAGATGAATTTTTAGGTTAAACATAACTACACAGCCAAGTTGAAAATAATAATCTATAAAGTCTGTAACTCACTTTCGAATAAGCTAGAGGTTGTTGAAGTAGCTGATCACTGAGTTGTTTGTGTTTACGGTGTATAATAAATCAAACAACTAGCAAATAATAATTCGAAAGATAAATAAAGAAAATTTCCCAAAGAGAATTCGATTGTGCGACGTAAACGCAACTGTCAGAAGGGAACGACCATAATGTTATCTACAATCTTTTATCAGTGAACAGTATATTTGTTTAAACAAATTATCTGAAAAGAAAAAAAAAAGATCAAAGGCGATGATTTGTAGGAAATAAGTCATCAAACATAAAGGATATGAAAAATAAAAGGCAACTCTTCTGATTTGATGTCTTTATCCACTGAGTGATGTTTGTAAATCACCGGACAGAATAGATTTTATCAGATTTTGTGTACAAGTGTATAAACAAATGCATCTTTAAATAAACAAATATGGGCATATATATATATATATATATATATGTATATATATATATATATATATATATATATATATATATATATGTATATATACATGAAGTAAGCTTTCATTTACACATGTGACAAACGGAAATCTTATCTTCTTTATTAAGTTTTTCTTACATTCTTAGTGAGACCCTGTTCGAATATCAGCAAAATCGATGTCATGGAGGCAACTTCTTCATGTTCCTTATTCACACCAGATTATAAGCAAGATAACAGTATATTTGTACTTACCCACTATTCCAAGAGGTCAGGTTGTGACACAAGGTCTGTTTAATATGGGGAGCCCGAGCGCGTCAATATATTTATTTTTCGTTTGTGATTCACCTTCAGCTCGTAGAACACACACATACCCCCACAACACACACGTACACAGAATAATAAAAAAATATTTACACTATATCATTTGCTACTGTCTTTCGTTCCTTTCTGAAGCGAGACATGCGAGACATGCGAGAAAATACACTGATGTGTAGTCTCTGGAGAACTGTCTGGCAAGAAGCAGATGCCTATAGAAATGCGAATGATAGTGGGAGGAGGTAAGCCAGGACTCCTGTGAGAATATGCCAAAAATGAAATTAATATATGATACAACCCAGATGTGAGCCAGGTTTTCCCCATGAGAATACTGGTCTCTTGTGCAACATCACATCTCCGGATGAAGAAAAAAAAATCCTACCATTTGAAACGATGCCTTCCCTATGTGTGTTGCATAGTTAAAAGTGACATCGACATAACGAGTACAAATTCTTCCCGAGTTACTTGCCTTTTGCACAAATACTCTTTGAAAAAATAAAACTCATATCTTTTCCACATTATTAAAATAGCAGGGAAGACTGGTTTTGAAGCTTTGTCTGGCAATCAGTCTAGGACTTCGAAACATAGTCCAGTATATAAATCTTTGGTTGATTGATCCAAAAGTGACATGAACCAAATAGTTGTGTGTTCAATATCAGGTCACAGCAGAAGGAAAACAAAACTTCGAAAGTTGAGTTATCAAGGGAAAATGAGATATCCAAAAGCATGTCACTTTAGATGGCAATCTACCCACGTGGACCAAATAAAACGTTCGGATCGAAATTCCAGCAAATATCACCTGATGAAGACCGGCCCGTACAATGGCTGAAACCACGTGAATAAGGCAATAAAGATGGGGACAACAGTCTGTACAATGTAAATATTTTAAATAGTGAATTTATAATGTAGTAAAAAATAATATCACAGACAAGTAACAAGCAACACTGGCTGTAATTGCCGTCTTAAAGAACAAACGAAAGCAAATTTGACCATTGAATGCTATATATATATATATATATATATATATATATATATATATATATATATATATATATATATATATATATATATCATTTAGCTTTATCTTCAAGATTAGTTTTATGGGTAGAGTTATTGTCTGAAGTGTTGACAAAAAATTAAATGGCTTTCGTTCATAATTAAAAATTTTAAAAGTACATACATTATTAGCAACTAATAAAAATTCAGGGTTCTTCCCGTATCTGAGTTTTATCCAAAAACATGTTATTTCGCCTGAAGGACAACTTGAATGTTAATGAAAAGTCTCAAAACTACGATATCTCATCAAGAACCTCTAGAAAAACAGAAAGGGCTCAAAAACAATATATGGCAGGAAGGACTCCATGCAAGGGCGAATGGTTTTATTTGTAGATTTGAAGGATCGATTCCGGAGAGAAAAATTTCCTGGCACAGCACAGGGAGCCAGCTTTCATTGCGGTGGCCGAAGCAATCTACTCAGTGTATTTGTTCCGTCTTAGGTCAGCAGACAATGTGAGACCGAGCAGCTGCAGAGATTCTAATGGGGGAGGGCAGGGAAGGATCTCTGCGGTGATTAATACAGACCAGTTTTGATTTTGAGGCGTTGTTTGCGGGATTATTTATATCTTATTAAGGAGTGTGGGCCAATTTGTTTCCTATTTTTTTATTATTATTCAGGTTAATTGCATATGTTATTTCGGATAGTATATGTTGAAATGTTTTTTAATACATAAAATCATATATCAGCCAAATTTCAAAACACCCACCATTTTCCTTTCTGTTATACTTCGCACACCCAATACCTAAATTCGCTAACCAGTAGGCGATATAGCTCAGGTTGGGAAACCCTGATATAAAGCAAGAATCATTTTACTTCTTAATGAGAGTAAATAACTTTTAATCACCATATCAAAGTATTTTTCCATTTTATTTTTTTTCAATTTATATAATAAACAATATTTAATAAGTAATGAGAAAATTCTGATCTTTCACAGAAGTTCATATTTTTCAACTTGCATAAAGTGATGCTATGATGTTACCGACCATGTCCAGAACCAGGGAGTATGATTTGTGAACCCTCTTGCAATCAATATGGATTCTTTTGGTGTTGTTTGTTTTATTCACCACCTGAGGATTTTTTCGATATACCTTGAAGATGATTGCATTTATTTTTAAAATTAAATGAACAATTCTATTATAAAAAAAACGCTGATATATGGCCATGCATATGCCGTTAAAACTATCTTCAATATATTTAACCTATGATTACCTCTTTATATCTGTCCAACTATATACATATATATATATATATATATATATATATATATATATATATATATATATATATATATATATATATATATATGTATGTATGTGTGTGTGTGCGTGTGTGTGTATAATTATATATATATATATATATATATATATATATATATATATATATATATATATACTTATGAAGAAATATAGTCTTAAGATGTGCTATATTTATTTAGGCCTGAGGATCGCATCTAGCATGAAACAGACTGTCGCCTCTAAGTGTTGACTTCTCTGTTCACTTTTATATTTATATATATATACTTATATATATGCATATATAAGTATATATATATATACTTATATGTATATATATATATATATATATATATATATATATATGTATATATGTTAGCTTCAGTAAGTTTATATATATATATATATATATATATATATATATATATATATATATATATATATATATATATATAAACTTACTGAAGCTAATATTTCACAGGAGAAACCAACATATATAAACATATATAATATAGCTAATTTTTCAGTGCAATTTCTCTTTGATGTAAATAAAGAACTTTTTGATTACAGAGTTATTTAGTAATAATGTGATTGTGTCTTGCTTCTTGTCCATATACAATTTATGTAGTTTTAGTAGTTAATTTAAGTGTTTTTTTCCAAACCTTCCGTCGTTCAATTCGTTAGAACTTCTTGCAGTTGACTATTTGAAAAACCATGTACAAACGCAGGTTCATGAATTGTATTTTTGAGTCTCATCTTTAGTGCTTCTTTATTTCTGAAATAAAAATATACATTTTATTGGAAAATTTTCCCATACTTTGTGATATTTTGATGATGTAATTTGAAAGAAATATAAACATTAGTCTAGTAAATTGACATAACTAATTAAGTATAAATAAATGTTTACTTATCGAATGGACAATTGATTTTATAGACTTTCCCCTTATTTCCAATTCATCTGACTCCAACGTTCAGAAAAGAATATTTTCTGGAATTCAGCGATAAATTTTCTAAGGCTTGAAAAAAAAATAATCGTGTCTTTAGTTAGCATGTCAAACCTTGACTTTTAAATTGAGTGCAATACAAGGTTGCCAAAGCATATATATATATATATATATATATATATATATATATATATATATATATATATATATATATATATGTGTGTGTGTGTGTGTGTGTTGGTGTGTGTGTTTATATTTATTATTTTTATTATTTTTACGTTCCGCATACGTAACTGAATGTAGCAGATATAGATTTGTAGAAGTAAGAAAGAGAAACACGTTTTCACTAAATAGGTAGTTCAAAACTTGCTGTGTCAGGCTGTTTTCCATGGAGAAACTAGAAGGAAAACATGGATGCTGATTCGATTCTGCGTCCGTATGATTATTTTTCTTTAGTAATACTTCTCAATTTATGTCGGCTGTTAGCAATTTCAATGTTTAAGAAAATAAGAAAAAACAGGGATAGCAACTCAAAAATATGTATACATTAAAAATAACGTTTATAGTAATGAGAGGTAATCTCCAAAATAACTGTTGTACCAACGCAAACACGTGTACTCATAATATAACATTTATAGTAACATATGTAATTACATATATATTACTTGTGTTGTTTGTAAATCCAAATTTACACACACGCATATATATATATATATATATATATATATATATATATATATATATATATATATATATATACAGACAAACATGTCATCTATGGACGCCCATCAACGGACCTCGGATGCAACGGACAAGATATAAAAAAATAATAAGATATAAGCAAGATATAAAAAATCTACCGGAAAAATCTTTCAACACATCATCGATGTATTTCAAAATTTGCCGGCTTAGCGGAACGAGTTGTATTAGTTCTCAAATTTTAAATTGTTAAGCTTTTGCTTGAATGATGACTAGATATATATTAGATTGACTTTACATTTGTGTAGGAAATACGAGAGCCGGCACGGTTAACTTCTTTCTTTCAATTCCTCTCCTCCGAAAAAATACTTATTTGGCTGGACGCGCTTATTATTTGTCAATAATTTCCTCTGCAGCACAATTATTTTCTCTATCGATTTTGTTCCTGGCTTTTTCACTAAAAAATTTCTACTGACATGGCTATTTCAGTGACACATGTATTTAGTACTAAGCAATTGGAGTTCTGAATACTTTGGAGGTGTCTTTATCTTAGACAGAGATAAGCCGTCCCGAGCTGAAGACTCCAAAATCGCCTTTGCCTTGAACTTGCCCATTTTCAAGAAACTCTGCGAAAGCACATGGATTTTTTTTTTCGTTTTCTACCTGATGTCCGTATTTTTAATAAGCGAAAACAAAGACAACGCACTACAATTTGCAATCATACCTGTTTAAACAACAGAAAATGAAGAAACAAAGAATGAACGCAAAAAGTTACGAGCTATAAGAAAAGGTATAATCCATGACAAAAAATAAAATATAAAGAGAAATCGAGGCAGAAAATAAAAGGCATATATATATATATATATATATATATATATATATATATATATATATAATGGTAAGTAAAGAAAAAATGTATGCAGAAGGAAATTAGGGTAAAAAGTAATAGAAAGAATCGAAAATATAAAATAAAGAGAAATAATCGAGTTTGAGGGCAATGAGAACTAGACGAGAATAAAACTTCACAGAAAACGTGATATTACTTTACAGAAGACCTATGTATTTTTCAGAAAAATCATGGATTCTTGTGTTTACATTGAAAATATTACCTTCTTCTATATATCTTTTCTTTCAGGAGGTGGATAATCAGGATTTACTACACGTTCTTATCTATTGTATCTCTTAGAAATGTTTGTCTTTTTGTTATTCCACCTGTTTTGCCAAAAAAATTACAAAATCTGGTTAGATAGGTTATTCACAACCTTCATTATATCATGTGAGTATTAAAATCAACAAGCCCGCATTGATTTGTTCAGTTTAAACTGCCTCTTTCTCACTCGAAGATGTATCCTTTTTGTTTCAATTTTCCTTATAAGTTCATCGTTACTCACATTTACGACTGAACAGTCCTAAATGTGACAGTCCTTAAGCTGAAAAATATCTGTGTATTCTATGTATAAAAAAAGATTTTATCCTCTTAATGTTGAAACAAATATACTACTGTATCCTCAGCACTATTCAACAGAAATATATTTCTGTTCCATCATATCACTTCATGTTCTGTGAAAATGGAGACGCAAGAAAATAAAGCCGTACCTAACGTAATAATGAAAGGCGTATATATTTTTCAAATCAATCGAGTTGCATGTAAATTCTCTTTCTTCCTGCTTGACGAATATAATTTTGATAAAAATAATTTTGCTAAAGTTCCAGATAAAAATATAGTTAATGACTGTTGTCCTCACCTTTATTCCCATACTCACGTCGTTTCAGCCGTTGTACGCTCCATCCTTCTTCAGGTGTTTGAAATTCCGAACAGAACCCATTATTTTGTCCATCGAATTTCTAGTTCCACGTGCCATGCTTCTCCCGGGTTGTCTCTTATCTCTCTTTAGCCCAAACAAGGAAAAGTGACACTACACTTTCAGCCGTTTTTTTGTGAAACTTGTATAAAAAGTAGTTCTTGTCCAAATACACATTTATCAAATGACATGGCCCCCAACCACCAAGGAAAGTAACACTACCACAATTGTACTAACTCGTTTTCAGCCAAACTTTTATAAAAGAAGGATTGCTGCCCAAATACAGAATTATTAAATTGAATAACCCAGCAGCCAACCAGGAAACTATCACTGCCACAATGGAATGATGTTGTCAGCGATTTTTATAATGAAACTTGTATAAAAAGAGGGATTACATCCCAAATATAGAATTACTAAATTGCATGAACCGACAGTCAAAAAGGAAAAGAACACGAAGCCACCACAGTACCCTATAAGTCATTTTTAATGAAATTTGTATAAAAAATGAGTTGCTACACAAATACATAACAAGTAAATTGTATGACTCGGTAGCTAACAAGGAAAGTAACATTGCATTAACCGTACTGCCTTTTGCAGTAGTTTATAATAAAATTTGTATAAAAGAGGTATTTCTGCCCAAATATACAAATATTACATTAAATGACCCAGTAGCCAACAAGGAAAGCAACACCATAACAACTGAAATAAAGTAGCAAACATTTTTAATGAGCTATTATAAAATTAGACATTCCTAACCAAATATGCATTTATTAAATTCCAGGACCAATCAACTAACAAGGAAATTAGCACCATAGCAACAAGTGTAACTCGTCAAAAGTTTTTAATCAAACTTGTGTAAAAGATTCATTACCGCGCAAATATAAAATTATTAAATTCCATGAACCAGCATCCAATAAAGAAAGGAATACTAAAACAAACGGAGTCACTTTTCAGTCGTTTTTTAATGAAAGTTATATAAAAGAGTCATTTCTGCCGAAAAATAAAATTATTAAATAGAATGACCTGGCAACCAACAAGGAAAGTAGCATTGCAACAACATCACTACTTTGTCCGTCGTTTTTAATCAAACTTGTATAAAACAGGATTTCTGCCCAATAATAGAATATACCATTATTAAATTGAATGACCCGGTAGCGAACAAGGAAAGTAGTAGTATATTATCACCGGGTTTCGATGAAACTTGTATAAAAAAGTGGTTGTTGTTCAAATACACAATTATTAAATTACATGAAACGGCAGCCAACAAGGAAAATAACACAACAACAGTAGCTTGTCACCTGTTCATCTAACTTGTATGAAACACAGACTGCTACGCAAGTATAAAATTATAACCGCAGTTCCTTGTCCGCAGCCAACAAGGAATGTAACACAACAAGCGCAGTAACTGATCAGTCGTTTTCAATAAAACTTATATGAAAGAGGAATTGCTTCCCAAATGCACGATTATAAAATTTCATGGCCCAGCAGCAAACAAGGTAAAAAACAAAACACAGCAGCTATAGTAACTTGTCAGTTGTTTTTAATCAATCTTTTGTATCAGCTGTTTTTAATCAATCTTGTTTAAAAGAGGATTTTCAGCGCAAATATTAAAATTTCATGAACCGGCAGCAAACAAGAAAAATAATACTATTAGGTTGGTGCAAAAATAATTTCGTTTTCTCACATAGTAACATATGTTAGAAAACGAAATTATTTTTGCACCAACCTAATACAACAAACGCTGTACCTTGTCAGTCGTTTTTAAGGAAACTTGTATAAAAGAGGATTTACTGCCTAAACACACACACACACACACACACACACACACACACACACACACACACACACACACACACATATATATATATATATATATATATATATATTGGCGTCACGGTGATGTAATGGATAGTGGCTCGGATTACGTGCTAATATCCTAGGTAAAGGTATGAATCCTCTTCTTCTACTCTCCCCATCACCCAGCTAGGGATAATAGCAGCGCAAACTGGTTTATATAGCCTTGGGTGGCAACAGGTCTGAAAGAAAGTAACTCTGAATGAAAAAAAATCCTGGAGAGGGTTGGGCTCTGTCAGGCTATCTTGTCCAGTAAACACTACTTCTATTGCACCTGCAGTACATGCTGTGCCCGTACGACCCTGTTAGGTCACGAGATTCGCGATCGATCAATATATAAAAATCTATTCTTTCTCCTTTTCTGTCTACATTTACTTCTACATTATTGGTCGATCTCATTTTCTCTTTTTACATCAGTCATTTTGACTTTTTCTTTGTTTCTCTTTGTTGAGAAAATTTCTATCATTGAGATACTCATATTAAAATATTCATCTTGACGCCTTCTTGCCTGGAATCAATTTTAGTGTGATAAATTATCTAAGTATCAATTAAAACTTTTGCCGATGACTATTAAAACAGACGCCACATATTCCGTTACTCTATTCTTTTTTTTCAGAGTCTGTCTATATTTCTGAGATGAGTTATTATGTATAGTATTTACATTATTCGGACTATTGTCCTCATCTTTGTCGCCATATTTATCACAACGTTTCGGCTGTTGTGCGCTCCGGCCTTCTTCAGGTGGTTGGAATTTCGAACTGAACCCTTTATTTCGATCACTGGGGTAGACTGTTCTAGTTCCACGTGCCATGTTTGATGGATGTCAGTTATCAGTTATCTCCTGTTAATTTTCCCTTTGAAAGTTCTCCACTGCCTTAACCGTCTTTTTGTCTTTTTTTTTTCTAGTTCTTTTGGGGTTTTTTAAATTTTTTTATTAATGAGTCCATGTATTGACGCCAAAAATCGAAGACTCTAATAGCGTGAACTAAATTTGAGAGACAGGCTTTTCATTTCGTTCTGATGACATCGTGCTCACTATATTTTTTTTCTTTTAGAGCCAGCTATAAATACGTTTTTATATTTTAATTGTATTGATTAATTATGTTTAGCCTTTTGAATAATTGATATTTACAAATATCTCTGTTAGAGAACTAAGCTGCATGCAAGATCAAACCAATACATTGTGTATTACTTTCAAGTCGATGAATTTTGTCCGCAATTAAAAGCAATTCCTACATTTTTTTTATATTTAACGCAATATACAGGATAAGATATTATAAGATAAGATATCCAGCTCAAATCTAATAAAAGTTTGTTTCATTAAAAAGAAAAATGAGCTAAACATTGATTTTAATATTATTTGTTCATCATATACTTATGTTCTACAATGACATATTGAAGGTCTAAGGTCATTTTGAGTCATCTTGGTAGTGAAAACGCCTAAAGTAATAGTATCAGAAGGTCGTCATATGTAATATGAACAGAAAGGAACTGGCGCAGACCCAAACATAAAGTGGCTTCAGGATTGCCCACTGGAGGTACATGCATGGACACCTTTCTATGTGTGACATGGCACTAGAAGCACCCCAATATTATGCAACTGTTGATCAGAGCATCCGCCTAAGACGCTACGTAAGAGTCAGGGCTCCTAACTACCATTTGGGAACAGCAGCCAGAGAACAGTCAATCCGGTGCCTTCAGTATGAAGAGACGTTGCCAAAGATCCCACACGTCACAAGTGAATGACGACAATACTATTATGGAGGCTAGAGAATAAGTAAAGATCCGGGGACCCCTTCCTAAAGAGGAAACAAGGGATGAGCCTCTATAACTTTTCAAGAGAATTGGGAGGAATATTGACCGGGTTATAGGCAAAGCCTACCTACTCATATTACACATGCGCGCGCACATATACACATACATACACAAAACAATCAATCAATCAAACAAAAAGCTAAAAAGAGACAAATTAGTAGAACACGAAGAATCCATAAACAACGTGTGTGGCACACAGAGTTGAAACCTAAATATAAAGTTTCAACTTGGTTTAAGTGCCAGCATTGCACTTGTTGAACGCTCCACGTGCGTGGCCTGGAATTTCATGACGTTCATTTTCCATGCGTTAGCAGAAAGAAAGAAAAAAAATTAAAGAATTAATATTCAAAATTTTCGAAAAAGGGGAAAACTAAATTTGCATCCATTAATAATAAAAATTTTTTTTAAAAAAAACGAAAGAAAAAATGGTAGAATTTTCAGCAAGAAAATGGTACCAACAATTAGAAAAAAGACCGACGACATGTTTTTCAAACGAGGTTAGTGGACAAGGAGTAAATATACTTTTTCCTCGTCCGTAATCTAATAAATTATTATTTTAATAGATACAATTTATTTAAGTAAATGATCTGTTTTTGATATAAACAGTATTAATTACATTTAACGGCCTGAATGTTCGAGAAAGTTTATAGAAAATATGTATTTCTTCTTTTGCATTTCAGGAATCGTATCCGTAACCTCAATGGGATCCATGATTTGATATGATGTGCTGATAACCATTCAGACTCTAAGAAGTGTATGTTTAACAAACTGTAATTGTTCATATCAATCCTTGTTGTTATGCTCCTCGCTTTGCATTTTCATGGTACGGTGTCGAGATCTCCGAAAGAGAAGGTCAGTTCTGTGAAAGCTGGAAACGTGATGTCACTATCTTCAGTCCTTACTTGCTTTTCAGAAGAACAGTTGTTGTTAGTTATCAAACGTACACGTGTTTTAAATTATTTATCTCTTTGTTTTTCTTTTAAATATTGAATCAGTTTATAAAAAAGGATTTGTACCTCACTTCAAATGAAATTACAAAAATTGATCAAAAGTATTTTCTTTTCCGAAAGATAAAACATTATCTGATATTTGGATGCATTAAATCAAAAGAATGTATTTTACACCTGATAAATTTAGCAGGGTGAATACTAATTTGTATTAAAAAGCAAGTAAATTTAATTGAGATTTTATTAAGTTAATTGAATTCTTATTTGCAATATATTAAGACAAAGTTACGAAAGTTTTTAAATAATAAAAATCTCATTTTTTTCTAAATAAATTTTAAATAGATAAAATCTAAATAAATAAACTCTAAATAAATAAACTCTAAATAAATACACATTAAATAAATAAACTTTAAATAAAAAGAACTTTAAATGAATAAACTTTAAATAGACTGTTGATATAAATTCATAAAGGAAGATTTCTATTACCATTAAAATAATTCTAACATTTTTTAGAATTGTATTCTTAAAGTTTTCTATAATTTTAATTAAAAAAAAATGTGTAACCGTTAAAAGTTTGTTGAATTTTATATAGCTTTGTCATTTCATTCATTTTTAGAATGCAGCTAATATTCTTTTTATTGAATTGCTATATTAAATTATATTCCTTAAAAATATCAGAACACTTAAAATGGATAAGTGTTCTGACATTCTGTTTCACATTGTAAAATATTTAAAAATAGCTTCCTCACTAATAATATTTTATTGACTTAATATATTAAATTATGTTCCTTAAAATGTTAGAAAACTTCAGTAATGTAGATTTTGCTAATTATCTTAGATTTTTATAAGAATTTGAAATAGGTTTGGATTTAAAAATCGTTTTTTAGCTATGTGAACTACATTTTCAGCCTTAAAATATAAAGAGAGAATCGTCAGCCTTTGACGATAAAACAGGAGCCATAATTGCAGATAAACTTCAGGAAACATATCTTCATGATGGTGCTATTCCTAGAAATATACCACACTGTCCCTGATAATTATTTTTAATGACCACCTCTAGAGAGTTACCAGATTCAAATTCAACTGGAGAATTCTGCCCTTAAAAATATTACCGATGACTTAGCATACAAAGAGAAGAATAAATTCAATAATATAAATGATCTAGAATGGAAATTAAAATTTCTTAATAAAAATTACTGGAGCATTGTTAGGCAACAAGAGACACTTATTATATGCAGCATCATCAAATCCCCATATCCCAAAATCAATGTGTCTCCTGTAATTGAATTTGAATTCGAAGTGTGTTTTGAAGAGATGTGGGAATGAATACAACAATTTATTATAAGATTCGTAAACATGTAACAGATCAAAATACTCTTGAAATTCTGAAGGAAACACGAAGAAAATGTACACAGAAGAACAGCAAACTAAACGTCAAAATGTAATTTTTCTATTAAAATTGATAATGTCGTTTCTAGTATTGATGCAAGAAAAATCAAACACATATTTTAATTCAATATCATTTATTTATGAACAGCTAAACTTAACGATATGATATAAGTATCATTATTCAAAGAAATGATACTATTTTCTTAATTGCTGTATAACTGCTCCCCTAAAATGTACAGGTTGTTAAGAGAAGCATAAATATAACTATCTCTTCAACCATTAAAAAACTAACATTATCAATATATATGAATCTCTTTTTATTTAATTCTCCTTGTGTTCGAACAAGAGCTTTCTTTTCTGGACAAAGAGTGTGCAAAACCTGTCCAATTTTTTTATAGTTCTGAGCGCTTCCGGCTATACTTTTAGCGATTATCAAGGATGATTCAATTTATCTGCTTAATTGAGTGTGTGTATGTTTTAGCGTGTTGTAGAGATGTTTTAATTTCCGAATATGGTTAGCACATTGTGGCCTTGTTCGAAGTTAATATTGTTAAGTGCTAGATTTTTCTTTTTTATTATTAAAGCTTCCATTATGTTTAATCTTTTTTTACAAGTGGATAAATCATTTTTCTTACTATTTCTTTCAATCAAAGATGCTTAGACGACAATTATTTAAGGAAATTAAGTTTTTCTATTCCCAAAACTATTTTCCTACATGTCCCTGATAACTTCATCCAACTGTCGGCTGTGTCAGGAAGAAAAGTTGGCTATTGGGACATACCTGGACAAAATCCACTTGTTGAATCAATGGTCCAAGGTTATGTAAAAACTTAGACATACCACATAAATATACTTTAGAACGTACGAACCGGAAAGTTTAATATTTTGTCCTCATTTCCAGTTCTTTGAACTCTCCCCTCCCTTTCTGATATTTCTAATTGCTCAAGCGCCCTCAGCACTTCACCTTCGCCAATACTTACCTTGTCATTTTACAAAAATTGGATGTAATTCCGTTCCCCCAGATGCAAACCATAGTTATTTCCCAGCAGCATGGTGTACCAACTCATTGGGTGCTGGATGTTCGTGAGTTTCTCTGTGAAACGTTTCTAAACTAGTGGATTGGAAGAGGCGCTCCAGTTGCTACTCACTAGATACAGGCACTATAAACTGCTTTTTATGTGGAGATACGTTATAGACAGTCTCTCATACAAAGTTTCAAGACATAATGATCTCAAAAAATGAAAACGCCAAGCCATATCTGACATTTATGAGAAGATAATCCAATGCACGTGGTTAGAAATTGGACGTCTTACGACCAATTGAGCCTATATGAATGTATTCTGATGTACTTAAATTAAATTTTATTTTTTATAGCTGTTTTCCAATAAACCCTGTAGAAATATCTCCATATTTTCATATTCCATGAATTTTTAAAATCGTATAAATAATTTGTGGACGCAATAGATGAAAATTGTCTTGACATCACAAATTGACGTGTAAATATTCGATACTTGAAAAAATCCAACTTGATATCACTCAACAAGGTCAGTACATACGTACACACAACCCTATTAACATATCCATATATAAAAAATTAAAAAAAAACACTAATTTTCAAAAGCATGTGAAAGTCATAAGTGCAAAGATGATTTTAGACAATTTTTATTTAAACACAACAGGAAAAATCATAAAAATGATAGGAAAAAGTAAATAAAACAATTCTTAATTAAAAAAAATAATTCGTTGTTCTTCAAATTAGCATAATTAAAAAGGATACGGATAGATAGATCAATGTCTATCTATCTATCTATTTACGCAGTAAAATCGAGTTAGAACTTACGTTTAGAAAATAATGAAAAGTTCATTCTTTCCTTTTTTATTTAATTTGATGCTATCTTTTGAAAGAATGAATTGCATATCCTTATTTGTATTCTACGTATTTCTTACCTTTTGTTTAAAAATATTTTCCAATTTTTTCCTGTTTAATATCACTTTCTTTATTTTTGGCCTATGTCCTATTGCTATTATAAGATCCTAATACGACGACAGACATTTTTCGTTTTAGAAAATTGGCAACCAAATTTTAAAAAAAGAAGAAATGTAAACAGCAAAAACTCATGCGAATACAAATCTTATATATTTTTTCAATTTAAATTTCCTTTCCTTTGCACTTAATATTATACAGGATTTTTGTACAGAAATATCTTATGTAGCATAGCTGGTGACAGCCCAAAAGATTAGAACATCAATACAAAACACAATATCTGATATTTTTTACCGTTTCTCTCTTGGAGTTCAACTAAACTTCATTTTCCTGGATCTTGTACGTGTATTTACGTACAGTTAACAGCTAACTTCCCTATCTCTCTTGCTCTTAATATGCGATATGAGTATTAAATTTCCCAAAGTCTCTTTTCTCATTACGTGTCCGAGAAATTTCAGCTTTCTCTGAGCATATGTGTTCTTTGTGCTGCCATTTTCCTTAGGACCTTAGTAATTATTGCCTGTCCAATATTTTTTCTCAATTTATTAAATAACCTTAAAGTGAATTGTTCTATAGTTGACATTAATTAAATCGACCAGTATACATTATTCATGTTTTTCTTCTGCCATAGTTCGGGTAACATCCTTAATCTGGTGTCTTTGATAGTCTCCAGAGAAATTTAATGTTTTTATTGACATCAATTTGTCTTATTGACAATAATACATATTTGAATTAATCGTTTGCTTGTCAAGGAGAAATTCATTGTAGATGAATCTTGTCAAAATCCAACATAAATACAGAATAATTTTGTTTGGGTGTAGACTGCAGCTTGGTACAATTAACAGTGTTTCACTTTGATCGTCATGAGTCTCATGCGTTTTAAACTGTTGCAAATTGTTCACATTTCATCGGCCGTTCCAATCAAACATTTCCATTGCTTTTAAGAGGCGAACTGCAGACAGGAATGTTTTTTGGTGGGGCGGTGGGCAGTTTGATTTGACTTTGCATAACTTTTTAGGGAGCCACGAATTCAATCAACTAACATACCTAAGCTCGTGCAAATGATTGATCATCGCTTATTTACACATGTTGAGCCTTTTGGCTATAATTGGCTTTAATCATTTTCCAGTTATAACTTGATCGCTATTAAATCAAATCAAATTCAAGTTTTATCTTAATCGCTATAAATCTTCTGGGATGAATATCAAGCGAGAAAATAACGACTATTGAGACGTTAAATTATCTTCATTACCTTATCCATGATCTGCAACTTTTTAAAATTTTCATAAAAGCTGAAAATATTGCTTATTTTCACATAATTTATATATATATATATATATATATATATATATATATATATATATATGATCAACATTTTTAACATTTTTCCTATTATAGATGTCGCGATACAATCAAGACCGACATTTTTAATTTTCTTACAAATTACAAAAATAAAAAATAAAATAAAAATAAAACCAGGAAAGCGAATACATATATTTGACCAATTCACAGATAATCTTATATTAAAAAGACATGACTGTTTCGCATATATAAAATGTTTCAGGTTCGACTCTTTTTTAAATTTAGATGCGTTCATTCAACTGCTGCTATCAGTTGACAGTACAAAAGGCTGTTAACGTGGTAACTGAATGCAAGATGAAGATGTCTACGAATCATAAAAGTCGTGAATCAACTTACTCCCGTCAACATGAATGAACTGGTTCGAATAAATATATTTATAGTATCAAACGGAAAAACGCAATTAAAATCGATTTCTTTCCACCTTTTTATATTCCGGCCACGCTTTCTTTTTTATCGACATTTTCTTGATATCATTTATAAATAAATAAATAGCTTATTTCACGTATTAACTTGTCCAAAGCATTTGCGTACCTGTTGCTTCGAGTAAGGTTATGATGTATGCTTCATTGACGATGAATCAACATTGAATACATTTATGTAAATCTATGTGTTGATATCTCTGCAGATTTCACTAACAACGTATGCAACACTATCTATAAAGAAATGCTTGTACATATAGTGTTTATTCCGATACAATAAGCAGTATTTTTCAAATAAAAATTATTGCTAAACAAACAAATGCAGTAAACATTTTCTGATATTTCTAAATCTATTTACTATATAATACATATGCGAAGATTGAAAGAAAATTTGCATGTACACACACACACACACCTATATACAAATATATATATATATATATATATATATATATATATATATATATATATATATATATATGTATGTATATATATTTCGAAAAAACATAGATATGTATAAACATATATATATATATATAAAAGTATATATATATATAGAGAGAGAGAGAGAAAGAGAAGAATCATATATGCATACACACAAATATACATAAATACAGATAGTATGTATATACATAAATGTATATATAATTATACTTACATATATATATATATATACATCCATATATATATATATATATATATATATATATATATATATATATTAGGTTGGTGCAAAAATAATGTCGGTTTGTGACGTTAAAAAATACGTCAAAAACCGACATTATTTTTGCACCAACCTGATATATATATATATATATATATATATATATATATATATATATATATATATATATATATATATATATATATATATATATATATATATAATCATATATACATTTATGTATATAAATATTATCTCTATATATATCTGTGTGTATCCCTGCCATGCGCCAACGACTTAGTGATAGCATCCGCGACTGATGCCAATTCAGTCAGGTTTCGATCCTAGCTAGAGGCAACCGAACTCTAGGCACACTGATGAGCTGTGGTAAAGCGAATGATTCTGTCTGTGGTGACAATATATATATATATATATATATATATATATATATATATATATATAGAGAGAGAGAGAGGGAGGAAAAGTGAGAGGGAATAAATTAATAAATATTCACGCAACTTATGTGTATTTCAGTGTCTACATTTGAGTGTGTATATGAGATCAATAATGTGTGTGAAATATACATTAAATTGACTAAAAAAAATGTAAAATCCAAATGAGAAAAAAGGTACTGAATATTTTTATTTAAACTGTTGATGTTCAAGTGAGAAGAAATAATATTAAAATATGCATTTGTCAAAGATTTTAATAAGATTTTAAATGAAATGATGTTTTCCTAAACAATAAATAATTAAGATTCATAATAATTAAGATTCATAAATTGTATTTTTAATTATAAACATTCACTATTTTTTCAGCGATAAGCGCTTTCTTTTTTGAAGCATATTTTACGGAAAAATCTCATTGATTTGATTTTGATTATATAATTTTAAATTTCCAATAAACTATTAGAATATATTTTCCAACTGACCTCAGCGTTTTGCGTTGTCATGGTAAAACTTTAAACTTTTCATTTCTGTTTGAAGATGCACACGAATTTTTTTTAAAATGTCATCACTTACTTCACTTAACAAGCAATTCTTTTTCATATAATTCACATATGCACGCATGAACACAGACACACATACATATATATATATATATATATATATATATATATATATATATATATATATATATATATATATATATATATATATATATGGTAAATGTTTAAGACAATTTTGAAAGTATCTATGTTGATATAAACCTAGTTTCCACAGAAAAATATGGTACTGAATATTTTATATTTGCGAGACAAAATATGATTCATATATATAAGTGGCTGTAATTATCGTGTTTACCTTATTGAAATTAGATTTTAAATCAGATTTATTATTATTATTATTATTATTATTATTATTATTATTATTATTATTATTATTATTATTATTTCACTTGATATCAGTTGTATATACGTTTCATTT
This sequence comes from Acanthosepion lycidas, assembly GCA_963932145.1. NCBI lineage: Eukaryota > Metazoa > Mollusca > Cephalopoda > Sepiida > Sepiidae > Acanthosepion > Acanthosepion lycidas. The sequence continues at coordinate 121,676,299 of OZ010574.1, read as the reverse complement.
CAGCTCTAACCAGAGACCTCAGATCAGAAATGCCTTCATGATATTTTCAATGATCATTTAAAAAGGAAACCTGCAAATAAAGAAATTTCATACACATTCTACATAGAAAAATCTCTTCGTTATGTGTGAGCTATACTTGTGAGTACATTTTTTAGTATTCCTTTGAAGCAAGACCAAGAAGTCAGTCTCAATCATTTATTATATACATGATCAGGCGGCGATTACTTTAAACATAAATTATAATCAAAAGAAAAATAAAAGATATTCAATATAAATAAACACTATATGATTCCGCATATGGTTAATAACAAAAAGTCGAAAAGTGCTATTCATATTACATTCTGCATAGCAATAAAGAATGAATTTAATTCAACCTTTATTTGTGTCTTTCTACAGATTGTGTTCTCAAATATCTGACCCACCTGGCCACAGTCTCAGTTGTGTAGGAAGAAGGAAAAGCATAAGTGTATGATGCAGCATATATGTTTTAAGGTTTAAAGACGTCGAGTGTCGACGTCTAATGCTAAGAGGTTTTTCAACAATTTACACAATAGTCTGGGAAAACATTTGAATATTTTTGTTTTAAAACTAATTTTAGTTTGATAACGTATTTTAAAAGACAAAACACCTTGCATTTCCATTTTCCATTTGTCATTCTCTTATCTGATATATATATATATATATATATATATATATATATATATATATATATATATATATATATATATATATATATATATATATATGTATGTATATGTTTATATGTATGTATATTTATATATATGTGTGTGTGTGTGTGTCTGTGTCATTCATTACACCGCAAGTAAGATTTCAACTCACTAAGGTGCAATATTACTGTACAGGCAAGCTATGGAACGCTTTATTTACTTGAATTGGTTTATTACCAGATATAATTCTTACCCTTGCTTATTTTTGCAAGAGGAAATTCGAGCTGAGTCTGTTTTATTACATTTATATACAAGTCAGAATAAGTATTGGCTTTAATTAAACCCTTCTCGGTTTGTTATAAGGTAAAACAAAAAAATCAAAGAAGCATACGGTGTATACACGCACGCACTGATATATATATATATATATATATATATATATATATATATATATATATATATATACCCACACAGACATGTGACTATGTGTTTGTATCTGTGTTTAACGTGTTTAGAAAGGTCGATGCGCACTTATACCACATAAGATAGTCTATGTGGACCTCTTTATTTCCCATTATATTTAATATATTCAACTTAATGTTGTAATATTGGGAATAATTGCCAGTTTATTGGTGTCACCTTAGGTAATTTTCTCCAAATGGCCCGCATTTCTTCCGAAAATTATCAGATGCTAATAACTGTACATAGTTTGCAAAATATTCTACTAGCATGAAGTGCGGACCAGAGCATCAGACAGCTGGATGAAAGTGGCCGTATACTTTATCATCGTTTTATCACATGTTATGAAAACAACCATAGATTTTCTGGTGTTAGCTGTAGCCTTCGAGTTACCAAATCTGCCTTTGCTCATGAGTGTCATCCTTCTAAACTCCCATAATATTTTCGCAGAATAATCAAATGTTCGTAAATATCCGTAGCTAACTACCCTACAGCTATCGTTATCAAAGTCGTTCCAACTACTTTTGCCAATGAAAAGAATAGAGGGTGCCTAACTGTACGGTTTGGTATGCCTTCTCTTCACCACCAACGACTGGCAGAAGGGACAAAGAAAACTATTTTTAAATTAAAGTTTCTGATTATCAGCTCAGAACCTTTTTCGCTGTAACTGAAAATTGCATTGTGACACACACACAGATATATATATATATATATATATATATATATATATATATATATATATATATATATATATATATATATATGTGTGTGTGTGTGTGTGTGTGTGTGTGGATTTCCAGAAGGTTTATATCAATATTGTAGTCCTTTCCTTGAAATATTTTCAAAATGTTTTTATTCAATTTCATACCATTTCTTATACTTTAAGTTTAGCCATTCTATTTTAGAGAACAGAAACGTTTTCAGCGTCACTTTTGTATAATATGTGGGATATATTAGGAGAGTGTGATCACTCCACTTAGATAGTTTTATCTGCCAAGAATCACAGGGAAACAGACCTTAACAAAT
>OZ010574.1:121666646-121669146 GCA_963932145.1 Acanthosepion lycidas | reverse complement strand
TTTGTAGTTTATAAATGTGTAAGAGCATCCAATACGTAATTGAGTTCAGATTAAAACAATACAGAGACATCACTATTGGAAATTACTCTTAATATTGTTAGGTGTAAAGTAATCAACCAGATGCCGTGTATTAGCTCGTAGGCAATCATTATATTTGATTGGTCGGTAAGAAATAATAGTAGTTCTTACAATGTTTCTTCATATTATCAACCTTAACGACATTTTCCTCTTTGTTAATAAGAAAAAGTTATTTTTTCCTCCCAATCAAAGGAAGGAAATTAAAGCAGTAATTTGAAAAGTTTTATAGAACGGGATTTGCAGTAGAAAAAAATCGTGAGTCTATTTTGCATTCGTTTCCTCTTAAAAGTTTGCGGGAAGACATTTGTTAGATTCACCTCTTTTTTTCTTTTGTTTTATCGTTATCCTTCTGGCACTTTCCACAATAAATGACAAACTGATCTGATTGTAAAAATGAAGAAATAAACAAAGTGGAAGACAATTTCTCTTCTTTTGATTTTTTTAAACACTTGCCTCCACTTCATCCGTACAAATTGATCAAATGACCTCGCCTAAAATTTTACACTGCACATTTAGTTACATTCTCATGTCTACTCGGAGATTCTTATCTGAAATAGTTTATTGCGTAGAATTACCTATCTGTTAAGTGTTCTTCACGATCGTCTTTCTGGTCGATGTTGGTGCGTACTTTAACAAATAAAAAAGGCAACACATGGTTAGAATGTTTCGTATCAAAATTCAAGATCCATGGCGAACGATTTTTGCTTCACCATCTATATTTCCTAGTATTACTTCGTCTTTCGTGTTCTTTTCCGACTTCATTCATTTTATGACACCTTTATGTTTATATTAGAGAACAAAATATCATTTCTCGTGCTGTCTGCTAGGATTACGACATTTTTATAAGACTTAAAGAACGACTTTTCGTTTGATTCAACAACCGTAATGTGAAATAAGATCCGATAGATGTAGGAGTCAGGAAGTTTTTTGCAACTGAAAAATGTATTGACACAAATATCCAGAAATAGTGGAATAGAATAAGAAGATGGTGGAGACATAATGCCGACGATATTTTAAAGAATTTTATAACAAAATATTGCGTATTTTACAATTGGACGAACAAGTACAAAAAACTAAATCATATTTCGTGACTATTATGTTTGTGCTAACTTCCTACGGTACGGTGATTATTTAGTAGGACACTTCATAATTTTTATACAATAATTGAGCGATTATTTTATGCAAGGAAACAAAACACCCAAGCCTAGTGCAACGCGGATTTTACTATTATAAGTGTTTTAGAGAAAAAAGGCTTCATTTGATCCAACTTGAATCTTTCGCCAACCTACGTAATTCTTTCCACACGGTAGAAAAGGTCATCATCTGATTAATTCATCCTAAGATAATAACAATACATTTAGATTATGTCATTATTTTCTCTTCGAGTTACATCTGATAACCGTTTTCATTGTTGATGCTGGTGAAAGTCCTCATGTCATGTGTCTTTTGTTATTTCGAACAATTCTTTGATCATGATTCTGTAGCGCCATTCCACAAGATTCGAAGAAAGTTCGTCCTCGCTAAAAGTTACATGGCTTCGAGCCGTTTTTAACAAGTGATTTGAGAAACAGTTCTATACAGTTGAGTTTTTCGATATGTTTGAAGGTGTATGACACCATTAATGACTTCAATATGTAAGTCTCAATAAGGCGAGAATATTTAAGAACATGACTCGAGTTTTTAGCTCAATGTTTTGTTTTTTTAGCAATTTGCGGGGTTGAGCGAAACTACGACTAGCGAATCCTAACAACTCAAAAACATAATAATAAAAACATATCCTCACTTGGTGTTGAAAGTTTATTTACCGATGTCCCAGTCAGATATACGATTAATATAATTATAAAGAATATTTTTAAAAATCCACCTCCCTCTCCAATAAATATTAAACCTATCATATTACGCAAACTACCTTTGAATTGTACCACTGAGTTTCTTCTATGACCATCAAAATAATATCTACATACAACGTAATGGAGTTTCTATGGGTTTAGTTCTGGAAATATTTAGTAATATCTATATGGCTAACCTTCAAAGTAAGGCATTAGATACCACTAAAACCCTTCATCTACCTAAGATATATAGATGATATTCTCATATTAGTTAAAAAACATAGATGAAATACATGGATTGCAACGACCTTCCAACAAAAAATATCTTTAAATGTACATATTAACTTGACAATAGCAAAAAAATCCTTTTCCTGATGTATTGAGAGACAACAATAATAATGCATTTACTGCCTTCCCATCTAAAAAAATAACTGGCATAAACACGTGCACTCTCAACTAAAAAGATGAATACTCTATTACAAAACAGCCATTACAAAAAAAATTGATAAACTGTGCAAAAGTTAATTCTTTCACAAAAAAATCTTTACTGAATTAAAACCTCTTATCAATAATGGCTTTCCTGATGACATTGT